>WEDG01000513.1:0-10711 GCA_017591395.1 Schistocephalus solidus
GCGGAACCCTCGTGAGCATTAATTTAAATCACACCCTTCGGTCTTTCGGATACAGAGGGAAAAAAAGACTGGAAATTGACGCTATACTTTCCATATATAATTACCTACCTCAACGTTGTATTTTATATTACAGGCTTTAGCTCTGGAAAATAAACCAACATACGCCTGTCGTCACGGGTGATTGAAAAAGCATTGAGAAGGCCAAAACATAGGAGGGTTTACGATTGGAAATCACCAATAAAACGGCATAAAAGCCTATCCCGCCTGCTTTCTGGCTGGCTGAATTTCGAACTAATGAAACCGCTTGTCTGATGCGCAAAATATTTCTCTTTGTTCATCACCCACCTCCTAAAGAAAAATTTCAGTTAATATGCCGGGTGAGTAAAAACGCAACTGACCGGCTACTGAAAACGTCAAAAGGCTATGCGTTTGGGAGTCTAGCAGTAGATTAGGGCTGTAACATTTTCCTAGATGTATTTTTGCCCCCAACGGAATAACAGAAAATGCTGGATTACGGTGACAAAGTTAGTATAGCTGTGGGAAATTACAAACAGTTAGTTATTTTTCCCCACGGTGAGTGATTTTTGACAGCTGCTTTGTTAAAGGAAAGTACGAGGGTACGCGGGCGACTCATCTACTGTCAGGAAAACGTACACTAGATATATTTTTACCAGTTCATAAGTGTATAGCAAAGTACCTACCCGAGAGGTCCGAGTTTGGGGCTTCAAGACCCAGGTCCTCCGAAAAAGATAACGATAGGTTTAGAAGCTTTCAGAGGCCGCCAAACCACTAATGGCTCTTAAGCTCTCCACTGAGACACGCCAATCCACACCGTGCGCCCTCTTACTGTCACTTCTAACCAAAGGCTGGAGTAAGTAAATTTCCTAAGGTGGCGACATACGAGTTAGTGAGGCCGTTCAACTGGTGAGAGCCGCATGCGCACGCAATTTTCAGGCTGCTACTGCGCATTGTTGCGTGCGAGTGCTGTCAATACGAACCCACCTGCATATGCGATTAGTGCGGTTGTCGTCGTAGTCATTAGTAGTCTCATCACAACTGGTGCTCCTACTACTAAATATGTGGCCTATCAGCACACAGTCGGCACACTAACGCAGGTGCTATTGGTGGTCCTTTGTGTGCGGTGATCTTCGAGGCGGCTCATCGAAGTACCAAAGAGCCAGCCCTGACACTGCATCCATCAAAACGAAGGCTCGCAGACCACTGCGGTTAGGCAGATTGAGTTCGCTGACAAGAGTGCAGTCACCTTGGGCATTACCTGCGGAAACATTGGTGGCATACACTGTGGGTCATCTCCCGCAAGGGATAATAGCAGGGAAAATCCATTCTCAGTAAGATATGTATAGAAATTGCACAATTTCAGTTAGTATAATTTGGAAAGGCACAACTTTCTGAGGAGACTACTAATGGAATTTTTAGCCCTAAAGCTATGCACACGTACCTTAATTGCGGAAATGTGACGGTTCATCAGGAGCTATTAGGACAGCGCGGATGAACACCTGGACAAACAGTGCAACTGTGGTCTGAACTGAAAATTAAAAAGACTTCATCCCTGGAAGATACAAAATAATTTCCGGATGTCTTCTGAATCCACGGTCAAGTGCGTCATGAGATAAAACTGAAAATAAAGGTAGCGGACGCATATCGGACCCAGTACTTGGGGAGAAGTAGGCGTGATCGCCCGACGGTTCGGATACCTGTTGAAGTCCATCATCAGAGGCAGCATTTTTAACACACTGTTTCTACTACGGCGCACATTCACTAAAATCGGCTACTTCCGCTATCATCAGATGCGCTCCTGGTTAGTGTGACAGTATATTGATTGATCGCATTCGAGACTTTAATGACTACGATCCTTATATATGCTCCTGCGATGAGTGATAAGTACTCAGCCATTTGGCTAGGCAGTACTGTCTCTTGAAGACGCTTTCACGAGCGCGCAAGCTCCGAATTAATTACAACTTTTCCTGGGTATAGAGAGAGCAGGGATTACTGGCCTATTGATGTACCATCGACCGGTGAATCAAGAGTCAGCCAACTTTGGAACCACTCCTTTATCACCTCAAACGCAAATTTCCACGTTGTCGAGCTTGCATGTGTGTCTAGAGTTCCATTGAGTGCAAGGCCAGCTGAATGTTGGCGTCATGCTTTCTAACTGCAGAGTTGCGTTCGGCCATCGGGGTGTGGAGTCAGATCCTAGTTTCTCCGACATGGTTGAATCTGCACGCCATTTGATAAACAACCACAGAGGTTTCGTGTCTTGAGATCAGCTTCTTTGGCTTCATCAACTGGCGTATGACAACTAAATCCAGTCTGTGTGCACCGCTTCTCTGAGTAGTGCAAGAAGGTAACTAATGGCCTCCTGACATGCGCAAAAGCCCCTCTCAAATATCTGGTGCTGGTCTGATCTGATCTCTCGTCTTTTCTTCGCACAGGACTGTGAATTAGAAAGCAATGATTCCAGCAGTCAGTCATCATCACTGGGGATAAAACTGGGGCGGTTAATGGCTCGGATGAGAGTGACCATGCTGCCGTCGCGCAAATTAAGAATATTCACACGGTAAAAGGGAAATGCTGATTTTTATCAGAAGTTAGCTGACAGTCACCGTGCTTCCGATGTCTTTATGTTGTTGTTGACACTAATGCGGGGTTCGGTCGCTGAAGAAGAAAGCCTGGAAAATAAAATTCTGACCTACAGAAGATGACCTGAATCTAACAAAGTCGTGATCGGAATTTGAATGACTAGTTAAGCGTAACTTTTATCCTCACCGCTTGGTAAGCGCTCAACCACCATTGTTAATATTCCCGATCGAAACTGGCAATACAACGAGCACGTGGCGCAGTGGGTAGAGCGTTGGCCTTCTGTCCAACAGGTCGCGAGTTCGAGCCTCGGGTGCCGCAGTGCCTGGGGTTGGGTATGGCTTGCTAATGACGACTAATAAGCCAGATTTGGCAATTCCAGCTCCCTTATCTTTGTCGGTTTCACTTTATAAACATATGCTACACGTCGCTATGCGACCGCCTACGCGGGCTCTGGTCTCAGCTCCAGGGCACAAGGGAACATACATGTTCCTTAAGCAGATCGGTGAGCCGCATACTATCATCATATTCCCCATCGAAACCGACAAAGAAACGAGCCTGTGGCTCAATGGAAGAGCGTTCGACGCAATTAACAAAGGTCGCGGGTTCGAATCCCAGGTGTTCCACACTTGCGAATGGGTATGACTGGCTGATGACGGCTAATAAGCCAGAAATGGCGATTCCGGTCTCCCTTTTCTTTGTCGGTTCCACCTTAACATCTATAATATATACATATATATGCAAAATAACATGACCGACAAAGACAAGGGAGACTGGAATGGCCATTTCTGGCTTATTAGCCGTCATCAGCCAGCCATACCCAACCCCAGGCGCTGCGGCGCCCGAGCCTCGAACTCGCGACCTTGTTGGGCAGAAGTCCAACGCTCTACCCACTGCGCCACGAGCTGGTTGTTTTGCTGGTTTCGATCGGGAATATTAACAATGGTAGTAGGGCGCTCACCGATCGGTTACAGGACTCACTCGTCCCGTTGTGCCTTGGGGCTAACTCTCAAGCCCCGCCAGCAGCCGTAAGGCAGCTAAGTGTATAGGCAGAAAAAACTGACCGACAAAGTCAAGGGACACTGGAATGGCCATTTCTAGCTTATTAGCCGTCATCAGCCAGCCATACCCAAACCCCAGGCGCTGCGGCGCCCGAGCCTCGAACTCGCGACCTTGTTGGGCAGAAGTCCAACGCTCTACCCACTGCGCCACGAGCTCGTTGTCTTGCCGGTTTCGATCGGGAATATTAGCAATGGTAGTAGGGCGATCACCGATCGGTTACAGGACTCACTCGTCCCGTTGTGCCTTGGGGCTAACTCTCAAGCCCCGCCAGCAGCCGTAAGGCAGCTAAGTGTATAGGCAGAATAACATGACCGACAAAGACAAGGGAGACTGGAATGGCCATTTCTGGCTTATTAGCCCGTCATCAGCCAGCCATATCCCAACCCCAGGCGCTGCGGCGCCCGAGCCTCGAACTCGCGACCTTGTTGGGCAGAAGTCCAACGCTCTACCCACTGCGCCACGAGCTCGTTGTCTTGCCGGTTTCGATCGGGAATATTAAAAATGGTAGTAGGGCGCTCACCGATCGGTTTACAGGACTCACTCGTCCCGTTGTGCCTTGGGGCTAACTCTCAAAGCCCTCGCCAGCAGCCGTAAAGGCAGCTAAGTGTATAGGCAGAATAACATGACCGACAAAGACAAGGGAGACTGGAATGGCCATTTCTGGCTTATTAGCCGTCATCAGCCAGCCATACCCAACCCCAGGCGCTGCGGCGCTCGAGCCTCGAACTCGCGACCTTGTTGGGCAGAAGTCCAACGCTCTACCCACTGCGCCACGAGCTCGTTGTCTTGCCGGTTTCGATCGGGAATATTAACAATGGTAGTAGGGCGCTCACCGATCGGTTTACAGGACTCACTCGTCCCGTTGTGCCTTGGGGCTAACTCTCAAGCCCCGCCAGCAGCCGTAAGGCAGCTAAGTGTATAGGCAGAATAACATGACCGACAAAGACAAGGGAGACTGGAATGGCCATTTCTGGCTTATTAGCCGTCATCAGCCAGTCAAACCCAACCCCAGGCGCTGCGGCGCCCGAGCCTCGAACTCGCGACCTTGTTGGGCAGAAGTCCAACGCTCTACCCACTGCGCCACGAGCTCGTTGTTTGGCGGTTTCGATCGGGAATATTAACAATGGTAGTAGGGCGCTCACTGATCGGTTACAGGACTCACTCGTCCCGTTGTGCCTTGGGGCTAACTCTCAAGCCCCGCCAGCAGCCGTAAAGCAGCTAAGTGTATAGGCAGAATAACATGACCGACAAAGACAAGGGAGACTGGAATGGCCATTTCTGGCTTATTAGCCGTCATCAGCCAGCCATACCCAACCCCAGGCGCTGCGGCGCCCGAGCCTCGAACTCGCGACCTTGTTGGGCAGAAGTCCAACGCTCTACCCACTGCGCCACGAGCTCGTTGTCTTGCCGGTTTTCGATCGGGAATATTAACAATGGTAGTAGGACGCTCACCGATCGGTTACAGGAATCACGCGTCCCGTTGTGCCTTGGGGCTAACTCTCAAGCTCCCGCCAGCAGCCGTAAGGCAGCTAAGTGTATAGGCAGAATAACATGACCGACAAAGACAAAGGGAGACTGGAATGGCCATTTCTAGCTTATTAGCCGTCATCAGCCAGCCATACCCAACCCCAGGCGCTGCGGCGCCCGAGCCTCGAACTCGCGACCTTGTTTCGCAGTAGTCCAACGCTCTACCCACTGCGCCACGAGCTCGTTGTCTTGCCGGTTTCGATCGGGAATATTAACAATGGTAGTAGGGCGCTCACCGATCGGTTACAGGACTCACTCGTCCCGTTGTGCCTTGGGGCTAACTCTCAAGCCCCGCCAGCAGCCGTAAAGCAGCTAAGTGTATAGGCAGAATAAACATGACCGACAAAGACAAGGGAGACTGGAATGGCCATTTCTGGCTTATTAGCCGTCATCAGCCAGCCATACCCAACCCCAGGCGCTGCGGCGCCCAGCCTCGAACTCGCGACCTTGTTGGGCAGAAGTCCAACGCTCTACCCACTGCGCCACGAGCTCGTTGTCTTTGCCGGTTTCGATCGGGAATATTAACAATGGTAGTAGGGCCGCTCACCGATCGGTTTACAGGACTCACTCGTCCCGTTGTGCCTTGGGGCTAACTCTCAAGCCCCGCCAGCAGCCGTAAAGGCAGCTAAGTGTATAGGCAGAAAATAACATGACCGACAAAGACAAGGGGAGACTGGGAATGGCCATTTTCTGGCTTTTAGCCGTCATCAGCCAGCCATACCCAAACCCAAGGCGCTGCGGCGCCCGAGCCTCGAACTCGCGACCTTGTTGGGCAGAAGTCCAACGCTCTACCCACTGCGCCACGAGCTCGTTGTCTTGCCGGTTTCGATCGGGAATATTAACAATGGTAGTAGGGCGCTCACCGATCGGTTACAGGACTCACTCGTCCCGTTGTGCCTTGGGGCTAACTCTCAAGCCCCGCCAGCAGCCGTAAGGCAGCTAAGTGTATAGGCAGAATAACATGACCGACAAAGACAAAGGGAGACTGAAATGGCCATTTCTGGCTTATTAGCCGTTATCAACCAGCTATACCCAACCCCAGGCAATGCGGCGCCCGAGCCTCGAACTCACGACCTTGTTGGGCAGAAGTCTAACGCTCCACCCAATGCGCCCTGAGCTCGTTCCTTTTCCGGTTTCAATCGGGAATATTAACAATGGTAGTAGGGCGCTCACCGATCGGTTACAGGACTCACTCGTCCCGTTGTGCCTTGGGGCTAACTCTCAAGCCCCGCCAGCAGCCGTAAGGCAGCTAAGTGTATAGGCAGAATAACATGACCGACAAAAGACAAGGGAGACTGGAATGGCCATTTCTGGCTTATTAGCCGTCATCAGCCAGCCATACCCAACCCCAGGCGCTGCGGTGCCCGAGCCTCGAACTCGCGACCTTGTTGGGCAGAAGTCCAACGCTCTACCCACTGCGCCACGAGCTCGTTGTCTTGCCGGTTTCGATCGGGAATATAAACAATGGTAGTAGGGCGCTCACCGATCGGTTACAGGACTCACTCGTCCCGTTGTGCCTTGGGGCTAACTCTCAAGCCCCGCCAGCAGCCGTAAGGCAGCTAAGTGTATAGGCAGAAATAAACATGACCGACAAAGACAAAGGGAGACTGGAATGGCCATTTCTGGCTTATTAGCCCGTCATCAGCCAGCCATATTCCACCCCAGGCGCTGCGGCGTCCGAGCCTCGAACTCGCGACCTTGTTGGGCAGAAGTCCAACGCTCTACCCACTGCGCCACGAGCTCATTGTTTTGCCGGTTTCAATCGGGAATATTAACAATGGTAGTAGGCCGCTCACCGATCGGTTACAGGACTCACTCGTCCCGTTGTGCCTTGGGGCTAATTCTCAATCCCAGCCAGCAGCCGTAAAGGCAGCTAAGTGTATAAGGCAGAAATAAACATGACCGACAAAGACAAGGGAGACTGGGAATGGCCATTTCTGGGCTTATTAGCCCGTCATCAGCCAGCAATACCCAACCCCAGGCGCTGCGGCGCCCAAGCCTCGAATTCGCGACCTTGTTGGGCAGAAGTTTAACGCTCTACCCACTGCGCCACGAGCTCGTTGTCTTACCGGTTTCGTTCGGTAATATTAACAATGGTAGTAGGCCGCTCACCGATCGCTTACAGGACTCACTCGTCCCGTTGTGCCTTGGGGCTAACTCTCAAGCCCAGCCAGCAGCCGTAAGGCAGCTAAGTGTTTAGGCAGAATAACATGACCGACAAAGACAAGGGAGACTGGAATGGCCATTTCTGGCTTATTAGCCGTCATCAGCCAGCCATACCCAACCCAGGCGCTGCGGCGCCCGAGCCTCGAACTCGCGACCTTGTTGGGCAGAAGTCCAACGCTCTACCCACTGCGCCACGAGCTCGTTGTCTTGCAGGTTTCGATCGGGAATATTAGCAATGGTAGTAGGGCGATCACCGATCGGTTACAGGACTCACTCGTCCCGTTGTGCCTTGGGGCTAACTCTCTAACCCCAGCCAGCAGCCGTAAGGCAGCTAAGTGTAAGGCAGAAAAAAACATGACCGACAAAAGACAAAGGGAGACTGGGAATGGCCATTTCTGGCTTATTAGCCGTCATCAGCCAGCCATACCCAACCCCAGGCGCTGCGGCGCCGAGCCTCGAACTCGCGACCTTGTTTTGGGCAGAAGTCCAACGCTCTACCCACTGCGCCACGAGCTCGTTGTCTTGCCGGTTTCGATCGGGAATATTAACAATGGTAGTAGGGCCGCTCACCGATCGGTTACAGGACTCACTCGTCCCGTTGTGCCTTGGGGCTAACTCTCAAGCCCCGCCAGCACGCCGGAAGGCAGCTAAGTGTATAGGCAGAATAACATGACCGACAAAGACAAGGGGAGACTTGGAATCGCCCATTTCTGGCTTATTAGCCGTCATCAGCCAGCCATACCCAAACCCCAGGCGCTGCGGCGCCCGAGCCTCGAACTCGCGACCTTGGTGGGCGAAGTCCAACGCTCTACCCACTGCGCCACGAGCTCGTTGTCTCTTGCCGTTTCGATCGGGAATATTAACAATGGTAGTAGGGCGCTCACCGATCGGTTACAGGACTCACTCGTCCCGTTGTGCCTTGGGGCTAACTCTCAAGCCCCGCCAGCAGCCGTAAGGCAGCTAAGTGTATAGGCAGAATAAACATGACCGACAAAGACAAAGGGAGACTGGAATGACCATTTCTGGCTTATTAGCCCGTCATCAGCCAGCCATACCCAACCCCAGGCGCTGCGGCGCCTCGAGCCTCGAACTCGCGACCTTGTTGGGCCAGAATTCCAACGCTCTACCCACTGCGCCACGAGCTCGTTGTCTTGGCGGTTTCGATCGGGAATATTAACAATGGTAGTAGGGCCGCTCACCGATCGGTTACAGGACTCACTCGTCCCGTTGTGCCTTGGGGCTAACTCTCAAGCCCCGCCAGCAGCCGTAAGGCAGCTAAGTGTGTAGGCAAAATAAATTGACCGACAAAGACAAAGGGAGACTGGAATGGCCATTTCTGGCTTATTAGCCGTCATCAGCCAGCCATACCCAACCCCAGGCGCTGCGGCGCCCGAGCCTCGAACTCGCGACCTTGTTGGGCAGAAGTCCAACGCTCTACCCACTGCACCACGAGCTCGTTGTCTTGCCGGTTTCGATCGGGAATATTAACAATGGTAGTAGGGCGCTCACCGATCGGTTACAGGACTCACTCGTCCCGTTGTGCCTTGGGGCTAACTCTCAAGCCCCGCCAGCAGCCGTAAAGGCAGCTAAGTGTATAGGCAGAATAAACATGACCGACAAAGACAAAGGGGAGACTGGAAATGGCCATTTCTGGCTTATTAGCCGTCATCAGCCAGCCATACCCAACCCCAGGTGCTGCGGGCGTCCCGAGCCTCGAACTCGCGACCTTGTTGGGCAGAAGTCCAACGCTCTACCCACTGCGCCACGAGCTCGTTGGTCTTGTCGGTTTCGATCGGGAATATTAAGAATGGTAGTAGGGCGCTCACCGATCGGTTACAGGACTCACTCGTCCCGTTGTGCCTTGGGGCTAACTCTCAAGCCCCGCCAGCAGCCGTAAGGCAGCTAAGTGTATAGGCAGAATAACATGACCGACAAAAGACAAAGGGAGACTGGAATGGCCATTTCTGGCTTTCAGCCGTCATCAGCCAGCTATACCCAACCCTAGGCCGCTGCGGCGCCCGAGCCTCGAACTCGCGACCTTGTTGGGCAGAAGTCCAACGCTCCACCCACCGCGCCATGAGCTCATTGTCTTGCCGGTTTCGATTCGGAATATTTACAATGGTAGTAGGGCGCTCACCGATCGGTTACAGGACTCACTCGTCCCGTTGTGCCTTGGGGCTAACTCTCAAGCCCCGCCAGCAGCCGTAAGGCAGCTTAGTGTATAGGCAGAATAACATGACTGACAAAGACAAGGGAGACTGGAATGGCCATTTCTGGCTTATAAGCGCCATCAGCCAGCCATACCCAACCCCAGGCGCTGCGGCGCCCGAGCCTCGAACTCGCGACCTTGTGGGTAGAAGTCCAACGTTCTACCCACTGCGCCACGAGCTCGTTGTCTTGCCGGTTTCGATCGGGAATATTAACAATGGTAGTAGGGCGCTCACCGATTGGTTACAGGACTCACTCGTCCCTTTGTGCCTTGGGGCTTACTCTCAAGCCCTGCCCGCAACCGTAAGGCAGCTAAGTGTTAAGGCAGAAATAAACATGACCGACAAAGACAAGGGAGACTGGAATGGCCAGTTCTGGCTTATTAGCCATCATCAGGCAGTCATACCCAACCCCAGGCTCTTCGGCGCCCGAGCCTCGAACTCGCGACCTTGTTGGGCAGAAGTCTAACGCTCTACCCACTGCGCCACGAGCTCGTTGTCTTGCCGGTTTCGATCGGGAATATTAACAATGGTAGTAGGGCGCTCACCGATCGGTTACAGGACTCACTCGTCCCGTTGTGTCTTGGGGCTATCTCTTAAGCCCCGCCAGCAGCCGTAAGGCAGCTAAGTGTTAAGGCAGAATAACATGACCTACAAAGACAAGGGAGACTGGAATGGCCATTTCTGGCTTATTAGCCGACATCAGCCCGTCATACCCAACCCCAGGAGCTGCGGCGCCTGAACCTCGAACTCGCAACTTGTTGAACAGAAGTCCAACGCTCTACCCACTGCGCCACGAGCTCGTTGTCTCCGTTTTCGATCGGGAATATAAACAGTGGTAGTAGGGCGCACAACGATCGCTTACAGGACTCACTCGTCCCGTTGTGTCTTGGGGCTAACTCTCAAGCCCCGCCAGCAAACGTAAGGCAGCTTAGTGTATAGGCAGAATTACATGACCGACAAAGACATGGGAGACTGGAATGACCATTACTGGCTTATTAGAAGTCATCAGCAGGCCATACCCAACCCCAGGCGCTGCGGGTCCCGAGCCTCGAACGCGCGACCTTGTTGAGCAGAAGTCCAACGCTCTACCCACTGCGCCACGAGCTCGTTGTCTTGCCAGTTTCCATCGGGAATATTAACAATGGTAG
>WEDG01000514.1:0-79304 GCA_017591395.1 Schistocephalus solidus
TGTACTAAAGTCTTCCCCTTGCTGGTGTGTGTTCGAATCCCATCGAGGCCGCCGAGTTTTTCACAAGTGGGTCAACGGAATTATTAAAAGCTGCCAAAATCCTCTACTAATTAATTGTGCTTGGTAGTCATCTGGTGGATTCTAGATTGATTGCTTAGGAAATACTGCTTGGGCAGTCAGCTTGCTGTATCAGAATCGGTGGATTCCATACGGTGCAGTAGGCTAGGCGGGTAACTTGACCCAAGTGTGATTAAACTCACTGCTCCCGATGGGCCCTCGTAGCTCAGTTGGCTAGCGCGTTGGCTGTACTAAAGTCTTCCCCCTTGCTGGTGTGTGTTCGAATCCCACCGAGGCCGCCGAGTTTTTCACAAGTGGGTCAAAGGAATTATTAAAAGCTGCCAAAATCCTCTACTAATTAATTGTGCTTGGTAGTCATCTGGTGGATTCTAGATTGATTGCTTAGGAAATACTGCTTGGGCAGTCAGCTTGCTGTATCAGAATTGGTGGATTCCATACGTTGCAGTAGGCTGGGCGGGTAACTTGACCCAAGTGTGATTAAACTCACGGTTCCCGGTGGGGCCTCGTAGCTCAGTTGGCTAGAGCTTTGGCTGTACTAAAGCCTTCCACTTGCTTGCGTGGGTTCGAATCCCACCGTGCCTGCCGAATTTTTCACAAGTGGGTCAAAGGAATTATTCAAATCTGCTAAAATCCTCTACTTAATTTTATAGGTTTTCATGTAGGTTGGGTTATCTATGTTTCTTCGAAGGACATAGGGTGCGGTGCACACATCTCCAAGTCTTTTGCTTTCAGCTATGCGCTTTAGATTGTTGGTTAGTCATGCAGGGAACCGGACCAATTACAGCCTGCGACGTTGCATTTGTCTCTTCTCATTTTTTTGAGGGGGGGGGTGAGGTTGGGAAATTTTTTCTTTTATCCTCCCTTATCTATATTTTTATTATTATTATTATTATTATTATTATTATTATTATTATTAGTATTTGCATTGTAATATTTCTACCCCCCTCCTGCCCATCGAGTTAATTAGGGTCATGCTCTGTACAGAACCTAATTAGAGGGCGGCTATATTATCAGCAGCAATAGCGCTTACATTGAGCTGCCCTCCAGGTTTTTCCACAGCCAAACGGCGGTCCATCTGTAAGGAAAAGAATTTTTCCGTGCGCGGTAGCCAGAAGGACCCTGATTGCCCGAAGCTCCCCTATTAGCCGAGCCTAGTTTTGAGCTGCACGCAGCCGACGCTCGGGCCTCGCACGTCAGCACCTTGACATATGAACGTAGCTTGGAAATATAGAAGAATTTTTAGGTTAAAAGGGTTTTGACGAGGAGTTTAGGATGCTACCTGAATTCGAAAAGCTCAAACCGGAGGTCGGCCCAACACAATTTTGTCATTATACGCAAGCAAACATGATTTTTAGCAAGTACTGTCTGTTAGTTCCTACGTCTTGTTAATTTTCTAACTAATGGAAGAGCTGGTACATGTAGCACCTGAAGAGAGGTTTTTCGACACCGTTAACGATCACACTTGCGCCCATCTCCAGTTGTCTTGCTGACTGTGTGAAAAGACAGTAGGGATGGATTGTGGGTGAGTCTGCTTTACTGCAAACAAACTGACGCAGAAGTCACCTTTTCACTCTGTGTGACTGCTATGGCTCTCACCCTTTCCAACTGGGCGACTTTCACCACACACACAAGTTGGGCAAGAGGTCATATAGATACTAAGCAAGATACTCTCTTAAACCTAGTTAAGGGAAGTGCCCGTGTTTCATTTACCTCTCAGTCTCACTGGTATTTCAGAAATTAATCGTTAACCCAATTTGGATGGGAGGGTATGGTTGGCTGATTATGGCTAGAGATTTCGCGGTTTGGCCACAATTAACTGCATCACAATTGGTACACGGGATGTTTTAGACGACTTTTTTCTATTGAAATAGCCAACCCTCTCCTTAGGGTGTACAAGCTGGGTGCGCAAAGTTGTTGTAAGTTAATGCGCTATTTGTATAGTGTGTTTCGTGAGCTGTCTGTCATCGAGCTCAGATACATTCTTTACATACGGAAGGGTTCGCCGGTTTTTTGCTTTTGACGCCTGGGAGGTCGTTGCTCTGGAAATACCTTTTAATTTGAACTGTTGTCATCGCATGCATCGACCGAAAAAGTCCGGATGCTATCCATTTTCGGAAAATAATTTGAAAAAAGTATTTTATTTCGGTTTGATATGTTTCTTTATCGGAACAGTGTTTTTGCTGGACTTAGGAAGCTGTTGACCGATCTGCGTTTGTGAGACATGGGGTGGTTACTCCTGAATTGTAAAATGCCCTCGGAATATGTATCTTTACGATAGACTGAGGTATGAAGTGTCTCGTCTGTCTTCCTATGTACGTGGACATTTAAGAAATTGAGTCATTCATAAACTTCTGTTTCGAAGGTGAATTGAATTCCTGGGAATGTAGAGTTCCAGTTTTTGTAGTGGTTCAAGTTTGTATTTTTTGACGATAACAAATGTATCGTCTATTTAGCCACAATCTAATGTTAATTCTGGGGAGAGCTGTAGCCTCTAGTTTCTGCATCACAGCCCCTGCCAAAAAACGGATATTGACGAACCCATAGGGGTGCCTTTGATTTTTCAATTATACTTTTTGGCAAAGTAAAAGTTTGTTTCAAGACAAATATCGAGGGGTTCCAGGAGGACGTCAGCGGCTACATCGGTAGAGGAGGCGGAGGAGATGAAACCCCTTATCTAAGATAACCATGCACACACTGGACACAGGACACTTATTTGCATGGGAGGATACCCACATAGCTGGCGCGTGCACAAAAAGGAAAGGCCGCGAATTCCAGGAGGCAATGCACTCAGACGAGGCGTGCATTAACAGACATATCGATTTAGATGCCAATTACAAATTTCTCAAGGTCAATTGGGAGCGAAAACAGCCACTATCGACCGGATAAATTAAAACTCTTTACGTCTATTGGCTCAAACTTTAGCCAACCATAGAATCTTTTGTTAGACATTGTTTAAGGTTAACTGTTTTCTGTGCTTTCTTATTTGTCTGACGACGAACTGAGTCACCAGTTCCTCAGGATTGCAAAGACACGACAATCGTCCATCTCTACAAACGGAAGGGAAACCGGCAACGCTGTGATAATTACAGAGGCATCTCGTTGCTAAACATCGCTGGGAAGATCTTCGCACGTATCCTTCTCAATCGTCTGAACGGTCACCTAGAGCAGGGCCTGCTACCGGAAAGCCAATGTGGCTTCCACCGACACCGTGGAACAACCGATATGAAATTTGCTGCCCGCCAACTACAAGAGAAGTGCCAGGAGATGCGAACTCACCTATACACTACCTTCGTGAATCTAACGAAAGCCTTTGACACGGTGAATCGCGACGGACTGTGGAAAGTTATGAGGAAATTTAGTTGTCCTGAGTGGTTCACGGACATGGTGCGTCAGCTTCATGACGGGATGACGGTGCGCGTCACTGAAAACGGGACGGTATCCGAAGCATTCGCAGTGACCAACGGAGTGAAGCAGGGCTGCGTACTGGCCTCCACCCTCTTCATTCTCATGTTCTCGGCTATGCTGATGGACGCCTACCGTGATGAGCAGCCTGGTACCCGCATCGTATGCAGAACTGACGGGCACCTTCTCAACAGTCGCCGAATGCAGGCTCCAACGCGCGTGTCTACGACTACAGTCTACGACTTGCTCTTCGCGGACGACTGCGCCCTTAACACCGTGACAAAGGAGGACATGCAAAGGAGTATGGACATCTTCGCCGTAGGCTGCGCCGATTTCGGAATAACAATCAGTACCGCCAAAACGGTTGTCATGCGCCAGCCGCCACCCAGCGCGGAATACAATGCTCCTCGAATCAATGTCAACGTTGCTCAACACAAAAACGTGAAAACCTTCGCTTATCTAGGAAGCACGCTGTCACGCAACACGAGAATCGATTACGAGGTTGCCCAACGGATCTCCAAAGCTATTCAGGGCTTCGGCCGGCTGCAGGCCTCTGTGTGGAATCGCCACGGTATTCACCTGAACACCAAACTGAAGATGTACAAAGCCGTCGTTTTGACGACACTCCTTTACGGAGCGGAGACCTGGACCGTCTACTCGAACCAAGCCAGGAAGCTGAATCACTTTCATCTCAGCTGCCTCCACCGAATACTGAAGCTGAGATGGCAAAACCGGATCCCGGACACGGAAGTCCTGGAGCGGACTGGAATCCACAGCATCCACGCCAAGCTGAGGCAAGTCCAACTGCGATGGAGTGGCCATCTGGTAAGAATGGACAACGAGCGACTACCCAAACGACCTTTTCTACGGAGATATCGCTACGGGTTCTCGCCGGCAGCGAGGTCAAGAACGGCGCTACAAGAACACTTTGATGAAATCGCTGAAGCAACTGCAAATCATCCTGGCGACCTGGGAGGACCTTGCCCAGGATAGACTGGCATGGAGAAGATCAGTGAAGACTGGTTCAGCAATCTATGAGGCCAACCGGATCGCCAACGCCAAGGCCAAAAGAGCGGCACGAAAGTCACCAGCGCCCTGGACCAACACCGCCAATGCCCAGGCCCTGCCAACATGCCCACGCTGTCAACGCATCTTCTGCGCGCGAATCGGCCTGGTTGGACATCTTCGGGCGCAATGCACCAAGAATCCGACAATTCCGATTTCTACGTCGAATTCTGCCAACTCTCCTTCTGACTCCCCCACCCTCACTCCTGACATCAATTCCATTACTCCCATCAGCATAGAGACCACATCCCAATACTCATCGCCTGTTACTCCCACCACCGCAACCACCACCGCCTTAGCCTTCACCACCACCACCACCACCATCAGCGATGGGGAATCTCTCCTAAGCTGTACTCAATGTGACCGCACATTCACCTCACGCATCGGCCTGGTCGGTCACTTGCGAATCCATCGTACAGAGACGGTTGAGCCAGTGCCTGGAGCACGAAAATACAGCAGCGAACGTCGCCTCCACTGCCCTCACTGTCCTTGCGCATTCACTCATCGCATGGGTCTATTCGATCACATGCGCATCCATGACAGCGGAATTCACCACAATGCGACAACACCGATACACCAGGCACACCCTCCGCTCCTGCCATTCTTACCGCAACTGCCATCCCCACTACCATGAATGATATCCCCCAGCCTCTACCGATTTCTCCTGCCCACACTGCGCCCGCAACTTCAACTCACGCATCGGCCTAGTCGGTCACCTGCGAATCCATCGCACGGAGGCTGGTGAACCAGTGCCTGGGGCTCCGACATACAGCCAACGCGCCCGCATTCACTGCCCTCACTGCTCTCGCACATTTACACACCGCATGGGCCTATTAGGACCCATGCGCCTCCACGACAACCTGCGGTAAACCAACGGAGGCTAAGCTACATCAGCGCACACTACCTACACCAATACATCGACAACACCTTCAAAATCACCATTTACCAGAGTATTTCACGGTTTCCTAGAAACGTGGCTGGGAAGGCTGCCAATCTGACGCTTACACCAGACCACGATGTCGGCTCAGTTTATGTGCTGTGTGTGTCGAGTGGCTGACCAGTGGACTGGGCGTCAGACGGCGATGGCTCCTCCATATCCCCTGAGTAAGTTAATCCCGGTGTGTGCGTTATGGGGGCCAGGTCGTGCTGTGGCGCGCGAAGACGGGTAAACCGACCCATCAGCCAATGCGCCCACATCAGGCAAATGACCGGCTCGGACAGTGGTCTGATGGTGGTGGTGGGTGAGACAGTGAGGTCGACAGCTCAGCGCATTTTCCTCACTATAAACAATCTGACGCGCTTGAAACTATCACGGTGCGCTAAAAACCGTGGCTTGGAAGGTTGCCAACTGACGGGATAACTCGGGCCGCCTGGTCAGCCAACTGTGTGTTTTGTGTGCAGTGGCTGACTGGCGGACTGAGAGTCAGGCTGCAATGGCTCCTTCTTAATGTGGCTTTTATGGCACTCCCACTCCGTGGGATCCGAGTCAGGTGTGGTGGTACGCCCATGGGCGGCTCCGGCCGCGCCAGCCACCTGCGCCCTCTCCCATCTCCGGTCTTCTTGACTTTGTCTTGGCACCGGGCTCAGGTGGGTAAGGAGGAGAGAGTGCGGTAGCTGCAGCGCAAGGATACTATCACTTAAAACTAATTCACGCGCAAGTCACCGTCCCTTCACCATCTGGTGTGGAGCGTACGGTGAACCTCATCGAAATCGACGGTCGAACTGTCATATCCGACGTCCACTGTCGTATTTGCCGCTTCGAAGCCACAATTTCCGACCTTAAAAACCGGTGCTTTTCATGTCTACCTGGGAACCTATTCTAAGAAGTACTGCAAAGGATAATTGCCACAACCAATGACGCCAGAATGAAGAAATGAACCGAACTACAAGAGAAACTCAAATCTCTCCTCCGTTCTTCAAATGAAAACAGCATGCCGACGAGGGTTGTTAACCATTCCAAAAGGAATCTAAAACCCACGAAATAAACCTCCTATCTAAAGGAATAAGTCTCAGCCATGCCGATGCTACACCGACAAATTTCCTAGCCAATCTTGACTCTCTTCTGCAGACCTCCACGGTCCCCGAGGACATACGTGTGGACATACGTAGCTGCGCCACTGGTCTCCTTCAGAAAAGGAAACATCATCAAACCTTAGCAATCGAAGAAGCGAAGGGATTGAAATCACTGAAAACAGATGAAAGTATAGTCATTGTGCCTGCTGACAAAGTTGGCGCAACTGTTATCATGGTCAAGACCGACTAAGTCAATAAGGCAAACCAGATCTTCAATGACAGGGAAGCGTACACCCCACTTGATGCAGACCCAACGAAAAAAACAGGCAGCTGCTTTAAAAAAAGAAAGTGAACGAACTTTCTCGATTTAAACTCATTAGCCCCGAGGACTCCAGATTTATGACCCTCAGTGACCCCCGTGTCGCACATGCATATGGCCTTCCAAAGGTGCACAAACCAGATGCACCATTGAGGATCATAGTACCGCTTATTGGATCCCCGACTTACAATCTTGCCAAATGGATATACAGGAAACTAAAGCACCTCAGGGATGGATCACAATACGTCAGAAACTCGCAGGCATTCCTACAGAAAATTCAAGGAGTTCAAGTATGTCCTGACAAATTTATTGTTTCGTTCGACGTTGTTTCGCAGTTTTCCTGTATACCGCATGACTTGACCATTGACAGCATAGAGTGATGTCTAGAGGAAAATCCTATCGCCATTCCAAAGCAGCAAGTTTCAGACATGCTTAAGCTCTGCCTTAAGAACTATTGTCAATTCGATGGCAAATACTATCAAAAAGTTAAGGGCACCCCAATGGGCTCTCCAATATCGGGGCTACTTGCCGAACTAGTCTTACAGCGACTAGAAGAAGGCATCTTTCAACGTTTCAAACCAAAGATGTGGCTCCGCTACGTAGATGACACATTCGCTATCATAAAGACTTGTTACGTTGAGCAATTGCACCAGAGTCTGAATGTGGTCTTCCCGACTATAAAATTTACACGCGAAGCTGCAACAAGAGATACACTGCCATTCCTAGACGTGAACATACAACGACTCAGTGATGGTGGACTCGCAACAAGCGTCAACTGAAAGGACTCTACTGCGGAAATCGTGCTTATCTTTGCAAGTTACCACCCTGCGGCACGCAAAAGAAGCTGTGTTTGCACCCTTTTCATCGGGCCTTCCGCTATTGCAGCAACGATGACCTTCTTAAGAAAGAACTATCGTATTTGTATCAGTTCTTGCGGTCCAATGGATACC
The DNA here is from genome assembly GCA_017591395.1 of Schistocephalus solidus. Lineage (NCBI taxonomy): Eukaryota > Metazoa > Platyhelminthes > Cestoda > Diphyllobothriidea > Diphyllobothriidae > Schistocephalus > Schistocephalus solidus. Next base: position 7,828 of record WEDG01000514.1, read on the forward strand.
TTCGACGCCAGAGACAAACGCAGAACCTTATTTCTAATGGAGATATAGTCACAGAAATGTTATACCTTACCTTACATGCAAGGTGTTTCCGAAACAATCTCTCGACAATTAAGTCACTTTGGCATCTGTGTCGCCCAAAAGCCTGCGTCCTCCATACGCGCAACCCTATGCAGAGTAAAGGACCCCCTACCAAAAGAAAAATTGAGAAGTGTCATTTACCACATACCGTGCTCCAACTGCCCTTCTGTTTACATTGGCCAGACAGGCCGACGTCTTGTGACTAGCATCAACGAACATAAGCTAACCATTAGCCGACGTGACCCCTTATAACTCGTGTTTGCGCACTCCCTTCAAAGCGACCATCGCTTCAACTGGGACGGTACCGAAGTGATCGCCATGGGCAACACCAAATAAGCTCGAGAATTCCTCGAAGCTTGGCACTCTAGCACAAATAGCATTAACCGCCACGTTGACCTAGATGCTCATTACGAAGGATTACGTGCACGATTTACTAACGAGCGCCGACCCCTAGCAACGACTGCTAATCCTTGCGGCTTTTAATTTCACGTTTCGCCAACCCACCTAACACATGGTGAACCGCAATTAAACATTCCGACACCTCCCACCGACGCAGTGACCCCTACATCCAACCCGGAACCGTACTCGATAATCTAGCCGGCCATAGTTACTCGCCACCCAACTCCCCATCCCAAACAAGCCAAGGTAATTGTTCTCTCCTCACCTCCCCCGTCCCCAAAACCTGCCCCGATTAATGGTCCACCCACCACCAACTCACACCAGCTGTTTGTTTGTCACTACCTGTCCTGTCGCGCCACTTCACTTTCTCCTCTGTTCATTTCATCTGACGACGAGTTGGTGTCACCAACTTGAAAATTTACGAGTACAACTCCATTTCCCGAAAAGCAATTTCTTTTCATTAAACGGTCTCGGGATGCAAACCACCTCCGTTATTCAATATATATATATATATATATATATATATATATATATATATATATATATATATATATGATAGTGTGTGGCTCACCGATCTGCTTGAGGAACATGCATGTTCCGTTGTGCCCTGGAGCTCACATTAGAGCCCTCGCAGGTGGTCGCGTAGCGACGTGAAGCATATAATTTTTAATTAGAACCGACAAAGACAAGGGAGATCGGAATGGCCTTTTCTGGCTTATTAGCCTTCATCAGCCAGTCATACCCAATCCCAAGTGCGGACAACCTGGGATTCGAACCCGCAACCTTTGGTAATTGAGTCGAACGCTCTACCATTGAGCCACGGGCTCGTTGTTTTGTCGGTTGCGATCGGGAATATGATGATAGTGTGTGGCTCACCGATCTGCTTGAGGAACATGCATGTTCCGTTGGGCCCTGGAGCTCACATAAGAGCCCTCGCAGCTGGTCGCGTAGCGACGTGAAGCATATAATTTTTAATTAGAACCGACAAAGACAAGGGAGACCGGAATGGCCATTTCTGGCTTATAAGCCTTCATCAGCCAGTCATACCCAATCCCAAGTGTGGACCACCTGGGATTCGAACCCGCGACCTTTGGTAATTGAGTCGAACGCTCTACCATTGAGCCACGGGCTAGTTGTTTTGTCGGTTGTGATCGGGAATATGATGATAGTGTGTGGCTCACCGATCTGCTTGAGGAACATGCATGTTCCTTTGTGCCCTGGAGCTCACATTAGAGCCCTCGCAGGCGGTCGCGTAGCGACGTGAAGCTATATAATTTTTAATTAGAATCGACAAAGACAAGGAGACCGGAATGGCCATTTCTGGCTTATTAGCCTTCATCAGCCAGTCATACCCAATCCCAAGTGTGGACCACCTGGGATTCGAACCCGCGACCTTTGGTATTGGTCGAACGCTCTACCATTGAGCCACGGGCTCGTTGTTTTGTCGGTTGCGATCGGGAATATGATGATAGTGTGTGGGCTCACCGATCTGCTTGAGGAACATGCATGCTCCGTTGTTGCCCTGGAGCTCACATTAGAGCCCTCGCAGGCGGTCGCGTAGCGACGTGAAGCATATAATTTTTAATTAGAACCGACAAAGACAAAAGAGACCGGAATGGCCATTTCTGGCTTATTAGCCTTCATCAGCTAGTCATACCTAATCCCAAGTGTGGACCACCTGGGATTCGAACCCGTGACCTTTGTTTAGTGAGTCGATCGCAACCGACAAAACAACGAGCCCGTGACTCAATGGTAGAGCGTTCGACTTAATTACCAAAGGTTGCAGGTTTGAATCCCAGTCGGTCCACACTTGGGATTTGTTATGACTGGCTGATGAAGGCTAATAAGCCAGAAATTGCCATTCCGTTCTCCCTTGTCTTTTGTCGGTACAATTTAAAAATTATATGCTTCACGTCGCTACGCGAGCTCGCTTCTCGGAGCTCTAATGTAGGCTCAGGGCTTAACGTAACATGTCATGTTGCTCAAGCGAATCTGTGAGCGACACGCTATCATATTCCCGATCACAGCGACAAATCAACAGGCCGTGGCGCTTCAATGGTAGAAACGTTCGGCTTCAATTACTGAATCAGCGGGTTCGAATCCCAGGTGATTACGCAGGTGGGCATATACGGCTGATGATGGCTAATAAGCCAGAAATATGGCCATTCCGGTCTCCTACGGATCGCCCTGTCGGTTCTAACTAGTGCCATATAGCTTCACGTCGCTGCACGCGACCAGCGAGCGAGGCTCTAATGTGAGCTCAGGGCACTAACGGAACGTACATGTTCCTCAAACGAATTGGTGAGCCATCACTATTCGATCAGTATTCCTGACTCGCATACGACAAAACAGCAGGCCGATGGCTCAATGGTAGAAACATTTGACTAGATGCAAAATGTCGCGGTTTCAAATCGGGTGGTCCACACTTGGGATTGGGTATGTTTCGCTGATGACGGCTCATAAGCCAGAAATGGCGATTCAGTCTTCCCTGATCTTTTCGGTTCCGTCTTGTCAATATATATGTCCAAGTCGCACATGCGACTGCCGCGAGGGCTCTTAAGTGAGCTCCATGGCCTAAAGGAACATAAGTGTTCCTTAACGAGATCGGTGAACACCACACTTTCATAGTCCATATTCCCGATCGCAACCGCCAACGGGCCCGTGGCTCAATGGTAGAATGTTACACTCAATGACCAAAGGTCGCGGGTTCGAATCTCGGGTGATCGACACCTGGGATTGGGTATGACAGGTTGATGACAACTAATAAGCCAGAAATGGCCATTCCGGTCTCCCTTTTCTTTGTCGGATCCATCTTATCAATATATATATATATATATAAAGTAGAAGTAACAAACAATAAGTAAATTTATTAGATAAATTTTCCACGCTGGTTCCCCAGGTCGTCTTCAGACTTGTGGTAAGTGTGCAAAAAGCTTAAAATTTCAAACGTGCCAGCAAATCGATATTGCTGAATCAGTACTGCCAATAGCTAAAATTGTGGGTGAACATATCGTTTCGGATTCGCTACCGCCTTTTCCGCTTTTCCTTGTGATTTTTGTATATTGCATCTAAGTCGATGTGCCAATTAATGCACGAATCATCAGAATGAATGGCCTCTAAGAATTCCTGGCCTCATTTCGATGGGTAGAAGCTAACAATGCGCGTTTTGTCCCATGCAAATTTGTGCCCAGTTTCTAGTGTATGCATGGCAACTTAAAATAGGTGGTCTCGTCTCTTTACATCCAACTGATGTTCGTGTAGGCGTGAAGAGACCGATGATCCTCTTTGGTCGCAATAAACCACATTAAAGCTTTTATACGGGATTTTGTAAACGGCTTATTTTTATCTAAATAGCCAACACTATACTTAGGATGTACAAGCTGGTTTCGAAGTGTAGTTGTTGGTTTGTGCGCCACGTAAATTTGGTGCTTCCGCAGGTGTCTTTCAACGAGTTCAGACACGTTCTTAATGTATGGAAGTGTTTGCCATTTTTTATGTGGCGCTTGATCGGAACAATCTAGTTCCTTATCTTTTTTTATAATTCCTGATGTCTCATGCATCTATGTACCAATCTCTAGGGTAACCGTTGCTGTAAAACATTTTGAATAGCTAAGTAAGTTCAATTTGGTAAAGTGAGCTGGTAGAACAGTGGGTTTTGCTCGATTAATGAGGGTGTTAACAGTGCTTCTTTTGTGGTCGACAGGGTGGTTGTCGCGAACACTTCCATACATTGAGAACGTGTCTGAACTCGTTGAAAGACACCTGCGGAAGCACCAAATTTACGTGGCGCACAAACCAACAACTACACTTCGAAACCAGCTTGTACACCCTAAGAATAGTGTTGGCTATTTAGATAAAAAACGAATTCGTTTATAAAATCCCGTTTAAAAGTTGTAATGTGGTGTATTGCGACCAAACAGAAAAATCAGTTTCTTCACGCCTACAAGAACATCAGTTGGATGTAAAGAGACGAGACAACCTGTGCCAAGTTGCCATGCATACGCTAGAAACTGTGCACAAATTTGCATGGGACAAAACGTGCATTGTTGGCTTCTGCCTATCGAATAGAGGCCGGGAATTCTTAGATGCCATTCATTCTGTTGACTCGTGCATTGATCAGCACATCAACTTTGATGCCGAGTACAAAAATCTCAAGGAAAATGGAAAAAGGCGGTAGCGAATCTGAACGATATGTCCACCCACAATTTTAGCTATTGGCAGAACTGATTCAGCAATATCGATTTGCTGGCACGTTTGAAATTTTAACTTTTTGCTCACTTACTACAAGTCTGACGATGACCTGGGGAACCAGCGTGGAAAATTTACCTAATAAAGTTAATTATTAATTCCCAAAGAACTTCTTTACTTCAAATTATACTTCTTGGGATGCCCGTCTTCCAATTTGTTCGTATAAATTACTCCCGCGATGTTTTGCTACAAGCTAGACGATGGGAAATGTGTGCAATATGCGAAAGCTTAACGCGGGAACAGTTATCATTTTTAAACAGATACCGGGAAACTGAAGATTTTGCCAAAGTCTCTCCACATTAAACCTGCCATAAAAATTCCTCCAAGATATCAGATGTCGTCTCGTTATGGTCGAAGCATGCTTGGCACATGCATTTCCAATGCTTATTATAGACTTCAGAAATTCCAAGTTTCTAAGTTGCAATACATGCAGTTCTGCCGAGATGAACTTCTTTCACACATATTTGAATCTCTAAATGAGACCATTGCCTGTGTGTCCAACATCGAACGACAGAAGAAGAGAGGAATGTTAGACAAGACATAGATGGTCATTTCCCGTCAATCTTACTCAAACCCGAAATGCTCAAAAGATGTAATAAATATGTCCTCGAAAAACCTTACAATAACGGAAGAACATGTACTTTCGAAGGGATTAAAATGCAATCTTTCGGATTCGAAATATCTGAAATTTCTTGCGAACTTGAAGTCCATTATATTAGCGGAACCTCTTTCAGAAGATGAGCGTTTCACAATTCAAAATAACACTATAAATTCTTAAAAGCACCTAAATTCCTTTTCAGTACTATCAAACGAAGAAAGAAAAACCCTAAAATATCTCAAAACAGAAAAAAAGCATCGTATTCCTTCCTGTGGAGAAATGAGGTTCAACAGCTATTTTTAGAAAAGCAAACTACGATAAAAAAAACTGTCATTCTTACAAAATAGGTCAACCTATAAATATATTGACGCAGATCCAACCAAAACACGGAATTTATCATTTGAAAAAGTACTAATACGTCTTCCAGAAAAGAGGCAAATATTAGGAGATATTGCCAAATCTATGGACTACCTAAGGTTCACAAACCAAATTTGCCACTGCGACCGATAGTATCGTTGATCGCTGTACCCAATTATAAGATTTCTAAGTGGCTTTTCCTCAAATTACACCCATTGACAAAGAATTGTGAAAGGTCCATTGACAACTCTCTAGGGTTTCTGGAGAGATTACGAAGAATAAACTTTGCAACAGATAAAATAATGGTGTCTTTCGATATTGTTTCTCTCTTCACATCCATACAACTAGATCTGGCAAGAGAATACACCGAAGAATTACTCCACGCTTTATGACATGGATGTTCCTATATCTGCCTTGCTTGAACTCTTGGACTTTAATGCGTAGAAACGATTTTTTCCTTCTCACAAGAATTCTTTCAACAGCAAAACGGAGCCTCTATGGGCTCACCCATCTCTGGCTTCCTAGCGAAACTAAAGATGTAAAAATAAGAAGCTACGGCCCTACCATTGGTTAACCCCAAGTTATGCGTACGCTACGTTGATTACACGTTTTTCATCGTTAAAAGGGACCGAATGGAGACACTGCAAATTATTATTAATGTGATGATACCTGAAATAAACTTTACGCTCAAAAAAGAAATTGACAACAAAAAAACTTTTTTGATGTCACCGTAAAGCAAAAGACGGACGCGACCTTACAAACATCAGTTTAACTCAAAGAAGCTCATGTATCTGTTATCCTACACTTTGAGAGCAACCACCCTAACGTCCACAAACGAAGCACTGTCAAAATCTCCATCAATCGTGCAAAATCCCAACGTTATACCAGCGACCTTAACCAAATTGAACTTACTTATAAAATCAATCTGTTTTCCAGCAACCGTTACTCCTAGAAAGTACCACATTAGAGAGATAAACAAATTGAACTTACTTATCTATTCAAACTATTTTCCAGCAACGTTTAACCTAGAGATTACCCTAGAGATTTCCGATGAAACGTTTTTCTTCATTACCATATACAAATATTATTAAGTAGAACCGACAAAGACAAGGGAAACTGGAATGGCCATTTCTGGCTTATAAGCTGTCATCAGCCAGTCATACCAAATCCCAAGTGTGGACCACCTAGGATTCGAACCCGTGACCTTTGGTAATTGAGTCAAACGCTCTACCATTGAGCCACGGGCTAGTTGTTTTGTCGGTTGCGATCGGCAATATGATGATAGTGTGTGGCTCACCGATATGCTTGAGGAACATGCATGTTCCGTTGTGCCCTGTAGCTCACATAATAGCCCTCGCAGGCGGTCGCGTAGCGACGTGAAACATATAAATTTAAGTAGAACCGACAAAGACAAAGGAGACCTGAATGGCCTTTTCTGGCTTATTAGCCGTCATCAGCCAGTCATACCCAATCCCAAGTGTTGACCACCTGGGATTAGAAACAACGACATTTGGTAATTGAGTCAAACGCTCTACCATTGAGCCACGGGCTCTTTGTTTTGTCGGTTGCGATCGGGAATATGATGATAGTGTGTGGCTCACCGATATGCTTGAGGAACATGCATGTTCCGTTGTGCCCTGTAGCTCACATAATAGCCCTCGCAGGCGGTCGCGTAGCGACGTGAAACATATAAATTTAAGTAGAACCGACAAAGACAAAGGAGACCTGAATGGCCTTTTCTGGCTTATTAGCCGTCATCAGCCAGTGATACACAATCCCATGTGTTGACCACCTGGGATTAGAAACAACGACATTTGGTAATTGAATCAAACGCTCTACCATTGAGCCACGGGCTCTTTGTTTTGTCGGTTGCGATCGGGAATATGATTATAGTGTGCGGCTCACCGATATGCTTGAGGAACATGCATGTTCCGTTGTGCCCTGGAGCTCACATTAGAGCCCTCGCAGGCGGTCGCGTAGCGACGTGAAGCATATAATTTTTAATTAGAACCGACAAAGACAAAGGAGACCGGAATGGCCATTTCTGGCTTCTTAGCCATCATCAGCCAGTCATACCCAATCCCAAGTGTGGACCACCTGGGATTTAAAAAACCGCGACCTTTGGTAATTTAGTCAAACGCTCTACCATTGAGCCACGGGCTCGTTGTTTTGTCGTTTGCGATCGGGAATATGATGATAGTGTGTGGCTCACCGATCTGCTTGAGGAACATGCGTATTCCATTGTGCCCTGGAGCTCACATTAGAGTCCTCGCAGGCATTCGTGTAGCGACGTGAAGCATTTATTTTTAAGCAGAACCTACAAACACAAAGGAGACCTGAATGGCCAAATCTGGCTTATTAGCCGTCATCAGCCAGTGATACCCAATCCCAAGTGTTGACCACCTGGGATTCGAACCCACGACCTTTGGTAATTGAGTCAAACGCTCTACCATTGAGCCACGAGCTCGTTGTTTTGTCGTTTGCGATCGGGAATTTGATGATAGTGTGTGGCTCACCGATCTGCTTGAGGAACATACATGTTCCGTTGTGCCCTGGAGCTTACCTTAGAGCCCTCGCAGGCGGTCGCGTAGCGACGTGAATCATATAATTTTAAGTAGGACTGACAAAGACAAGGCAGACCAGAATGGTTTTTTCTGGCCATTTCTGGCTTATGAGCCGCCAGCAGCAAGACATACCAAATCCCAGGGGTGGAACACTTGAGATTCGAACCCGTGACCATTTTTCATTGCGTGTATCAATCTACCATTGAGCCACGTTCCGTTGATTTGTCATTGTCGATCGGGAATATGAAATATGATAGTGTGGGGTTCACCAATCTTGTTAGGTAACACCCGTAATCCGTCCTGTCTTGGAGGCCACTTTAGAGCCCTCGCGGGCAGTCGCATTGTGGTTTAAGGTATATATTGATAAGGTAGAACCGACAATGAGAAGGGAGACAAGAATGACCCTTTCTGGCTTCTTTGCTGCCCTCAGCCGGATATACCTTATCCCAGGTGAAGATCACCTGAAATTCGAACTGTTGACCTTTGGTCATTGAGGGTATCACTCTACCATAGAGCCCCTCGCCCGTTTTTTGTCAGTTACAATTGGGAATATAAATTATGATACTGTGGGGTATAGCGATCTTGTTAACGAACACGTATTTTCCATTCTTCCTTGGTGCCCACTTTAGAGCCCAATCGGGCAGTCGCGTTGCGAATTAAGGTATATGTCGATAAGATGGAACCGACAAATACAAGGTTGACCGGAATGGCCATTTCTGGCTTAGTAGCCGCCATCAGCCAGACGTACCCAATCCCTGGTGTGGATCACTTGAGATTCGAACCCGCGACCATTTGTCATTGAGTGTATCACTCTAAAATTGAACCAATTCTGCGTTTATTTGTTGTTTGTGATCGGGAATATAAATTTAATAGTGTGGGGTTCCACGATCTGGTAAATGAACACGTATATTCCGTTCTGCCTTGGAGGCCACTTTAGAGCCCTCGCGGGCAGTCGCAAGGTGATTTAAGGTATATATAGGTAAGGAAGAACCGACAAAGACAAGGGAGACTGGAATGGCCATTTCTGGCTTATTAACCGCCATCAGCCAGACATACCTAAGCCCAGCTGTAGCTCAGCCGAAATTTGAACCGGTAACCTTTGGTCATTGAGTGCATCACTCTACCATTGAGCCACTTGCTTGTTGTTTTGTCAGTTGCAATCGGGAATATAAATTATGATACTGTGGGGTAAAGCGATCTGGTTAAGGAACACGTATATTCCGTTCTGCCTTGGAGCCCACTTTAGAGCCCTAGCGGGCAGTCCCGTTGCAAATTACGGTATATGTTGATTATATGGAACCGAAAACTACAAGGTAGACCGGAATGGCAATTTCTGGTTTATTAGCCACCATCAGTCAGACGTACCCAATCCCAGGTGTGGATCCCTTGAGATTCGAACCCGCGACCATTTGTCATTGAGTGTATTAATCTACCATTGAGCCACTGCTCCGTTGATTTGTCGGTTGCGATCGGGAATATAAATTATGATAGTGTGAGGTTCACTGATCTGGTAAAGGAACACGTATGTTCCGTTCTGCCTTGGAGCCCACTTTAGAGCCCTCGCGGGCAGTGGCATTTTATTTAAGAAATATATTAATAAGGTAGAAATAACGAAGACAAGGGAGACCGGAATGGCCATTTCCGGCTTATTAGCCGCCATCAGCCAGACATACCTAATCCCTGGTGTAGATCACCCGAAATTCTAAACCGGTGACCTTTGGTCATTGAGGATATCACTCTACCATTGAGCCACTGGCCCGTTGTTTTTCAGTTGCAGTCGGGAATATAAATTATGATAGCGTGGGGTACAGCGATCTGGTTAAGGAACGCGTATGTTCCGTTCTCCCTTGGAGCCTACTTAAGAGCCCTCGCGGGCGGTCTCATTTTATTTAAATTATATTGATAAGGTAGAACCAACGAAGACTAAGGAGACCGGAATGGCCATTTCTGGCTTATTAGCCACCATCAGTCAGACGTGCCCAATCCCAGGTGTGGATCACTTGAGATTCGAACCCGCGACCATTTGTCCTTGAGTGTATCAATCTAACATTGATCCACGGCTCCGTTGATTTGTCGGTTGCGATCGCGAATATAAATTATGATAGTGTGGGGTTCACCGATCTGGATAAGGAACACGTATATTCCGTTCTGCCTTGGAGCCCACTTTAGAGCCCTCGCGGGCAGTCGCATTGTGATTTAAGGATTATATTGATAAGGTAGAACCGACAAAGACAAAGGGAGACCGGAATGGCCATTTCTGGCTTATTAGCCACCATCAGTCAGACGTGCCCAATCCCAGGTGTGGATCTCGAGATTCGAACCCGTGACCATTTTCATTGAGGGTATCACTCTAAAATTTGCCTTGGCTCCGTTGATTTGTCGGTTGCGATCGGGAATATAAATTATGATAGTGTGGGGAACAGCGATCTGGTTAAGTAACACGTATATTCCGTTCTGCCTTGGAGACCACTTTAGAGCACTCGCGGGCAGTCGCGTTGCGAATTGCGGTATTTGTTGATAATGTGGAACCGACAAAGACAATGGAGACCGAAATGGCCATTTCTGGCTTATTAGCCGCCATCAGCCATACATACCTAATACCAGGTGTTGATCATCCGAAATTCGAACCCGTTGACCTTTGGTCATTGAGAGTATCAATCTTCCATTGAGCCACTGGCCCGATGCTTTGTCAGTTGCAATCGGGAATCTTAATTATGATAGTGTGATGTACAGCGATCTGGTTAAGGAACACGTATGATCCGTTCTGCCTTGGAGCCCACTTAAGAGCCCTCCCGAGCAGTTTCATTTTATTTAAATTATATGGATAAGGTAGAACCGATGAAGACTAGGGAGACCGGAATGGCCATTTCTGGCTTATTAGCCGCCATCAGCTAGACATGCCCAATCCCAGGTGTGGATCTCTCAAGATTCAAACCTGCGACCATTTTCATTGAGGGTATCACTGAAAATTGTGCCTTGGCTCCGTTGATTTGTCGGTTGCGATCGGGAATATAAATTATGATAGTTTGGGGTACAGCGATCTGGTTAAGGAACACGTATGTTCCGTTCTACCTTTAAGCTCATTTTAGAGCCCTCGCAGGCAGTCGCATTGTGACTTAAGCCACATGTTGATAAGGTGGAACCGACAATGACAAGGGAGACCGGAATGGCCATTTCCGGCAAATTAGCCGTCATCAACCAGTTATACCTAATCCCAGGTGTTGATCCCCCGAGATTCGTAAACGCAAACTTTTTTCATTGCGTGCATTAATCTACCTTTCAGCCACTGGCTCGTTTTTTTGTCAGTTGCAATCGCGAGTATGAATAACGATAGTGTGGTGTTCACCGATCTGGTTAAGGAACACGTACGTTCCGTTCTGCCTTGGAGCCCACTTAAGAGCCCTCGCGAACAGACGCATTGTGATTTATGGTATATGTTTATAAGAAGGAACCGACAAAGACAAGGGAGACCAGAATGGCTATTTCTGTCTTATTAGCCGCCATCAGCCAGTCATACCTAATAAAATGTGTAGTTCCCCGAGATTCGAACACGCGATCTTTTGTCATTGCGTGCATTAATCAACCACTGAGCCACTGACCCGTTTTGTCATTTGCAATCGGGAATATAAATTATGATAGTGTGGGGTTCACTAATCTGGTGAAGGAAAAATTATGTTCTGTTTTGCCTTGGAGCTCACTTAAGAGCCCTCAAAGACAGTCGCATTGTAACGTAAGTTATATGTTGATAAGGTGGATCGGACAAAGACAAGGGAGACCCGAATGACAAATTCTGGCTTATTAGCCCTTAACAGCCAGTCATACCCAATCCCAGGTAAAGATCCCCGATAATCGAACACGAGACCCTTGGCCATAGCGTGCATTAATCTGCCATTGAGCACGTGCCCGTTATTTTGTCGGTAGCAATCGGGAATATAAATTATAATAGTGAAGGATTCACCAATCTGGTTAAGGATCAAGTATGTTCCGTTCTGCCTTTGAGCTCACTTTAGATACCTCGTGGACAGTCTCTCTGCAACTTAAGGCATATTTTGATAAAATAGAACAGACAAAGACAAGGGAGACCGGACTGGCCATTTCTGGCTTATAAGCAGCAATCAGCCATGAATACCCATTCCCAGGTGTAGATCCCCTGAGATTCGAACACGCGACCATTGGTCATTGCGTGCATTAATCTACTATTGAGCCACTGGACGTTGTTTTGTCAGTCGCAATCAAGAATATGAATTATGAAAGTTTGGGGTTCCCCGATCGTGTTAAGGAACACCTATTTCCTATTGTGACTTGGAGCTCACTTTATATACCTCGTTGGAAGTCGCTTTGCGAATTAAGGTATATTCTGATAAAGTAGAACCGCCAAAGACAAGGGCGACCGGAATGGCAATTTCTGGCTTATGAGCCGCCATCAGCCAAACATACCCATCCCATGTGTAGATCCCCCCGAGATTCGAACAAGCGACCTTTTGTCATTGCTTGCATTAATCTACAATTGAGCCACGTGCCTGTTGTTATGTCGGTTGCAATCGGGAATATGAATTATGATAGTGTGGGGTTCACCGATCTGGTTAATGAACACGTATGTTCCGTTGTGCCTTGGAGCTCACTTGAGAGCCCTCAGAGGCAGTAACATTGCGACTTAAGGTATATTTTACTAAGAAGGAAGCGCCAAAGACAAGGGATACTGGAAAGGCCATTTCTGGTTTATAATCTGTCATCAGCCATTCATACCGAATCCCAGTTTTAGATCCCCCGATATTCGAACACGAGACCCTTGGTCATTGCGTGAATTAATCTACCATTGAGCCACGGGCCTATTGTTATATCGGGTTCAATCGGGAATATAAATTATGATAGTGTGGGGTTCACCGAGCTGGTTAAGGAACACCTATGTTCCGTTCGGCATTGGAGCCTACTTAAGAGCCCTCGCGGGCAGTCGTGGGATGTCTGCCCTGCCTGTCGCAGGGTTTCAATGATCGCCTGATGAGCCTCCGCCTGCATCTTCGGGGAGGCCAGTTTGCCACCATCATCAGTGCATATGCTCCCCCAATGACGAGCTCTGACGCGGCGAAGGACAAATTCTACGAGGACTTCACGCCTTGCTGGCGACTGTGCCGAAAGAGGACAAGTTAATTGTCCTTGGTGACTTCAATGCCCGCGTCGGGATGGACCACGCTGCCTGGCAGGGAGTTCTGGGTCCCCACGGTCTCGGTAGCTGTAACGATAATGACATCCTTCTTTTGCGCACGTGTGTGGAACACCGTCTCCTGTTGACCAACACCTTCCTCCACCTTTCGACGCCGGAGAAGGCCACGTGGATGCACCTTCGGTCGCGGTGCTGGCATCTTCTGGACTATGTTCTCGTACGGAGGCGAGATCGACAGGACGTGCAATCCGCGATGCCGATGGTTGGACAGATTACCGCCTCGTCATATCCCAGATGAGGCTCCGACTGCAACCCCGACGAAGGCCCCAAGGTAAGAGGCTGCCAGGTAAGTTAAATACCTTTTTGTTAAATTTGCCTGCTCACTTTTTTGATTTAAGCAACCAAATACCCGAGAAACTGGAGGACCTGCATACTCTAGATGATAATGCTACCGTGGAGACACGATGGTGTCAACTGCGAAATTTCATCTAGTCCACCACCCTCGAAGTCCTTGGACGCACACGCCGTCAACACCAGGACTGGTTTGACGACAACGACGCCGACATTAGCAACTTACTCGCGGAGACGAATGGACTACGCAAAGCCTACATGGACCTTCAGACCGACGCCACCAAAGCGGCCTTCTTCAGATGCCGGCGCCAAGTACGGCTACGGCTGCGGGAAATGCGGGATGCCTGGATGATCCGAAGGGCTGAGGAAATCCAGCAGTATGTGGACCGCAATGAAATGAGAAACATTTTCAAAGCCATCAAGGCCATCTACGGCCCGTGTATCAAGGGGACCGCACCGCTGCTCAGCACTGACGGCACAACACTGCTCACAGAGAAATCACATATTCTGAAACGCTAGGCAGATCACTTCAGAATTGTCCTTAATTGCTCATCAGCCATCTCCGATGCTGCCATTGACCGGCTCCCTCAAGTGGACATGAACAATGACCTGGATCTGCCGCCTTCCCCACAAGAAACCATCGGGGCCATGCAGCAGATTTCAAGCGGTAAAGCACCGGGATCCGACGCAATCCCACCGGAAGTCTACAAGCACGGCGGACCCCCGCTGACGGCAGAACTCACAACACTCTTCCAAGAGATGTGACGCCAAGGACAAGTTCCTCAAGATTTCAAAGACGCAACCATCGTCCATTTCTACAAACGGAAGGGGAACCAGCAACTATAGCAGGGCCTTCTCCCGGAAAGCCAATGTGGCTTCCGCCGATGCCGCGGAACAACCGATATGTTCTTTGCCACTCGCCAGCTACAAGAGAAGTGCCAGGAGATGTGAACTCAACTATATACTACCTTCGTGGATCTAACGAAAGCCTTTGACACGGTGAATCGCGACGGACTGTGGAAAGTCATGCAGAAATTTGGCTGTCCTGTGCGATTCCCGCACATGGAGCGTCAGCTTCATGACGGGATGATGGCACGCGTCACTGACAATGGGACGGTATCCGAAGCATTCGCAGTGACCAACGGAGTGAAGCAGGGCTGCGTATGGGCTCCCACCCTTGTTCAGTCTCATTTTCTCGGCTATGCTGATGGACGCCTAACGTGATGAGCAGCCTGGGATCCGCATCGCCTACAGAACTGACAGGCACCTTCCCAACAGTCGACGTATGCAGGCTTCAACGCATGTGTCTACGACTACAGTCTACGACTTGCTCTTCTCGGACGACTGCGTCCTTAACACCGTGACGAAGGAGGACATGCAAAGGAGTATGGACCTCTTCACCGTAGGCTGCGCCAATTTTGGAATAACAATCAGTACCACCAAAACCGTTGTCATGCACCAGCAGCAACCCAGCGCGGAATACAATGCTCCCCGAATCAATGTCAACGGTGCTCAACTTAAAAACGTGGAAACCTTCGCTTATCTAGGAAGCACGCTGTCACGCAACACGAGAATCGATGACGAGGTTGCCCAACGGATCTCCAAAGCTAGTCAGGGCTTCGGCCGGCTGCAGGCCTCCGTGTGGAATCGCCACGGTATTCACCTGAACACCAAACTGAAGATGTACAAAGCCGTCGTCTTGACGACACTCCTTTACGGAGCGAAGACCTGGACCGTCTACTCGAACCAAGCCAGGAAGCTGAATCACTTCCATCTCAGCTGCTTCCACAGAATACTGAAGCTGACATGGCAATACAGGATCCCGGACACGGAAGTCCTGGAGTGGACCGGAATCCTCAGCATCCACGCCATGCTGAGGCAAGTCCAACTGCTATGGAGCAGCCACCTGGTAAGAATGGACGACGAGCGACTACTCGAACGACTTTTCTACGGAGATGTCGCTACGGGTGCTCGCCGGCAGGGAGGTCAAAAACGACGCTACAAGGACACTTTGAATAAAATCGCTGAAGCAACTGCAAATCAACCCGGTGACCTGGGAGGACCTTGCCCAGGATAGACCGGCATGGAGAAGATCCGTGAAGACTGGTTCAGCAATCTATGAGGCCAACCGGATCGCCACCACAAAGGCCAAAAGAGCGGGACGAAAGTCACCAGCGCCCCGGACCAACAACGTCGATGCCCAGGCCCTGCCAACATGCCCGTGCTGTCAACGCATCTTCCGCGCGCGAATCAGCCTGATTGGACATTTTCGGAGGCAATGCAACAACAATCCGACAATTCCAACTTCTACGTCAAATTCTGCCAACCCTCCTTCAGGCTCCCCCACCCTCACTCCTGGCATCAATTCCATTACTCTCACCATCATAGAGACCACATCCCTCTACTCATTGCCTGTTACCCCCACCACCGCAACCATCACCGTCTTTGCCTTCAATACCACTACCACCACCATCAACGATGTGGACTCTCTCCTAAACTGTCCTCGATGCGACCGCACATTCACCTCACGCATCGGCCTGGTCGGTCACTTGCGAATCCATCGTACATAGACAGGTGAACCAGTGCCTGGAGCACCAATACTTAGCAGAGATCGTCGGCTCCACTGTCCTCACTGTCTTCGCGCATCCACTCATCGCATGGGCCTATTCGGTCACATGTGCATCCATGACAACGGAATTCACCGCAATGCCGACAACACCGATACATCATGCACACCCTCCGCTCCCGCCATTCCCACTACCATGAATGACATCCCCAAAGCCCCTACCGAATTCTCCTGCCCACAATGCGCCCGCAACTTCAACTCACGCATCGGTCTGGTCATTCAACTGCGAATCCATCGGATGGAGGCTGGTAAACCAGTGCCTGGAGCTCCGAAATACAGTCGCCGCGCCCGCCCCCACTGCCCTCACTGCTCCCGCACATTTACAAACCGCGTGGGCCTATTAGGACACATGCGCCTCCACGACAACCTGCGGTAAACCCCCGGAGGCTAAGCCACATCAGCGCACACCTTCTACACTAATACATAGACAACACCCTCACAATCACCATGTACCTGAAAACATCACGGTTTCCTAGAAACCGTGGCTGGGAAGGCTGCCAATCTGACGCTTACACCAGACCACGCCGTCGGCCGAGTGTATGTGCTGTGTGTGTCGAGTGGCTGACCAGTGGGCTGGAAGTCAGACGGCGATGGCTCCTCCATATCCCCTAAGTAAGTTAATCCCGGTGTGTGCGTTATGGGGGCCAGATCGTGCTGTGGCGCGCGAAGACGGGTAAACCGACCCATCAGCCAATGCGCCCACTCCCACATCAGGCAAATGACCGGCTTGGACAGTGGTCTGATGGTGGGGTGGGGGAGAGAGTGAGGTCGACAACTCAGCGCATTTTCCTCACTATAAACAATCTGACGCGCTTGAAACTATCACGGTGCGCTAAAAGCCGTGGCTTGGAAGGTTGCCAACTGACGGGATAACTCGGACCGCCTGGTCAGCCCGAATTGTGTGCTTTGTGTGTAGTGGCTGACTGGCGGACTGAGAGTCTGGCTGCAAAGGCTCCTTCTTAATGTGGCCTTTATGGCACTCCCACTCCGTGGGATCTGAGCCAGGTGTAGTGGTACATTCAGAGGCGGCTCCGGCCGCGCCAGCCTCCTGCACCCTCTGCCCATCTCCGGTCTTCTTGACTCTGTCTTGACACCTGGCTCAGGTGGGGGAGGAGGAGAGAGTGCGGTAGCTGCAGCGCAAGGCTACTGTCACTTAAAACTAATTCACGCGCATGTCACCGTCCCTGCACCACCTGGTGTAGAGCATACGGTAGACCTCGTTGAAATCGATGGTCGATTTGTCATGCAACATGACAATTTGAAGTTGTGGACGAGGCAAAAACGTTGGAGAAGATCATTTGGGCGCAGATAATCACACTGGCATTATCAGCCAGGGGGAAGGAGACCAAGTCTGTAGTCGCGACTCGCTCGGTGTGACCCAGCCACACATTCAAGTTCGACGAGGCCAAAGTCTGCCCGAACGGTGACAACCGCGCGAGTTGTTAGCTTCTTGCGTTATTGATCGCAACCTCGCAGACCATCACCGCGCCCAGCGTTCTTCCCCTTCGTTTTCACTTTTAAAAAGGTTGCTTGGGTGGGGTGGGTAGATAGTGCTTCCAGTGATAGTATCCGGCAGAATGCTAAGGAACTATGGTAGCCTTCATAAATTCCAGTAGTAAATCACTGCCATTTGGGACTCAGATATGGTTAACGCACTCATTATAGCACAAAGTACGAAAATTTCTGTTGAATGCAGGAATGGTAATTTTACATTTTGGGTCGTGTCACAGCTGCTTCCTAAAAATACTGCACTCCTGTTCGTCCGATAAATCCCTTGGTTGGTCACCGGCGGCATGTTCATGTACCTGTTCCAGCACTAGTCTTCTTCTTTTCAGTCTACTGTCGTTAACATTTATAGATTCTTGCTTTCCCTCGGAATGCGGTCGCCTGTGAAGGTTATTGACCCATGTCCAAAGCCAGACTGCAGTCAGCACAGATCAATGCTCTCATTGACTTTTACAATCTTCTCCATGCAAACCTCATAAGCACACACTACCACCAAATTTCCAGTTAACATAACGAGGAAAGTAATTTTCGAAGCCATGAATAAATCCCCGTGTGTAGAAATACTTAACCTATCGGTTGTCCTCCGGGTGCTCTTGTGACTCCTCTCTGCGTATGCATGCCAAAGCCGACTTTCAAAGTTATGGCCGTTCTGTCTGTTGCTGGCATCTTAACTCCCGACCCAGTTTAAATAGTTCACTCGCCTCACTATCTCGGTTGCTTTGTTTCCCAGCGTTATTATTTTGTACATTGAAACCCGGGTTACTTTGCAGTTGCATTTTTCTGGCACCTGATTTAATTCTAGGCGCCAACGGACAACAAATATATTAGGGCTTTCAACTTCCCAGCTGAATTTTGCCATTAATTTCAAACGGGATCTTTTTGTATCTCTTTCAGCCCGTCCAACTGCACACCAAGTCTGGCGCTGTCGGTCACATCAAGCAGTCTGTCGGAACTCATGGTCTCATGAAATGCCTCTTTGACTGTCAAATTCTCGCTTCTGATGTCATTCTCATGCTGCTCTACAAGCGTATTTTCCCAAAGATGACCTACGACAGTCGAACCACCGCCAAAGTGCTCAACTTTGAGACCAGACAATAGAGACTAGCGAGGCGCCACCCCTTCAGTCTGCTCTGAAGCAGTATCATGCAACCAAGGGGGGGGGGACCTCGACCTTCTGACTCCTGAAGAGAAAGCCCTATTTGAGAGAACAGCTCCCCTGATCAGATTGCACTTTGTCTCTCCTGAGTTGGAGTATTATGTAAAAACAGTTCCGCTCCAACTTTGCCCTGAACTTGAAAGAAATGGTTCCTCATTTTCCAATGCATTACTGCCTTACGTGGATAGGCTTCATAGTGTGCTCACTCGTTTGTGGACGCTCGACATATCCTCACATAGGATTCTGTCTCTCTCCTATATCTCGGAGCATGCTCCTCCACTGCACAGTCCCTCCCCCCTCGGAGATTTAATCGCCAAACCTGTAGCATAGATGGTTGGAGCTTGTTGACGCAACGGAAGCCCTAGGATATTCGAAAATTCATTCTTATGCTCGTTAACTGTCCTAATGAATACTTCATTACTTATGCTGAAGAGACTCCACGCGAATAATTCGGCAAACAGGCTCTGTTAACCTACGCGGCCTCTTCTGACGTCAGGACCCACTGGACACAGGACTGATATCAAGCTAGCAAATCGCGCATCCGTTCCATCACGTACTAAATGTATTCTAGGAGAAAACTTACTACCTTAAAGGAATTACTGCTTTTTAAGAAACCGTACATTGGCTCGCTGCTCAACACTTTTTTTCAATTCACTCCAGCTTCTGACGGTAACCATGCTTATCAAGTCCAGCTGTGGGACGTTGGAGTTTATGTGGACGTCGAGCTGGCCGAGCATGTCGAGGTGTGGATTGCGGAGATTCTAAATTAACGGTTTTGATCGGTTTACTTGGATGCTGAGTTCGCAACCACCACGCCAGGTATAAAGTAAAACCCGCGTTGAAGTGGCTAAACTCGTTTGTTCGTCGACCAGTCCAGTCCGTAGTTGAGGTGGCACGGATACCAAATTTGCGAGTTCCTCACAGTGGGGGATCGGCATGACATGCAGTGTTGGGCATTGGAAAATGGTATCGGAGGCGACCGCGCTGGGCTCGGAATGTGCATTCCTAGCGCGGTAGAGCTTGCCTAACAGTTTCGATGTTCACAGTGTAATGGTGCATCTATTCGGGGCACACTGCCAAGTCCTTAAATGAGAGTTGGCAACCTCTGCAACTGCATCCACTTGGGCTTTCGGGAGGATCAACCACGCACGCCTTAAACCTTGTCAGAGGCCCGGACAGATGTGAGGTCAACCAGAAACGTAGTTGTAAATGAAAAAAGGTTCTTGTCAAGAACGTCGATCCATATGCAGATGAGACACCAGCCGTTTATCCGTAAAAAAATCTATGACCAAAAATATTATTTACGGTTGACGTGTTTCCTCTGAATTCACACCTCCGATTGCGTCTCCAGAGAACGAAATTATTGTGGGCAAAGAACGCAATCGCTCAACTGCAGTCTCTTTAGTCGGCAGATGAATAAAAAATCTTCCGTAAAGGGACATTTAAAAAGCTGAGGAAGAAGGTAGGTCTGGTCCTGTTGTCCTCCGAACGGGCGTTCAAAGTTGTTGCCGGCCGAGAACAATGTAGGGTTATCATTTTGCGATAGCAGGAACCGGCAGCATGGAGCAGGTTGAACCACCAACAAAGCAATGTAATTATGAGTTCCAGTAAGTACGACCGATTCAAAAATCAAGTTTCACGACCATCAAGTAGGTTGTATAGATGATTTTTGCTACGTAATGCGCGTAAGCCTGTCTATTCAACAGCGGGACGTAAAGTTAGTGACTTGCTTTTAAAAATCGGTTCACGTGAAAGCTGACTACACAGTGGTAAAACAGGTAGGTTTTTCCTATGCTTCTATCTGCGGTATGCGTCAGAAACCAGGCCCGGAGGACGTGCGAAAATCACCCGAATTAAATTAATACTTTAGATAAGAGCGCGGGAACCAGTTGGATGCTGCTGATAACGATCCTTGAGAGAGCTACGCTTTATTTCGAAAGTAAAATTCCAAAACTTTGAGCAAAAAATGTCCTCCATTCCCCGAGGATAAGGTTGGGCATACAAAGCACACAACACCGGAAGATCACAAACGAATGGCCGAAGAATGCATAGATTGGATTCTGTCGAAATGTGTATTTATCAACGATAAGCCAGAGTAGTAGCTGACCTGGTACTCAACGGCTAGGCAGATAACTCCTCCACATGGGCACCAGGTAGCCCGATGTAGAAGGCCTAGTTGGCAGGCATGACATATGAAATCGGCACACAAGCCGATGCACCAAGAGTTACGTGCGAATAAGCGTAAAATTCTACTGGACTACAAAAGCTTGGTTCCATACGGTCCGAAATGGTGTAAAACGCGAAAAATGAACGGTTAAGAAGCCTGTGTTAACTAGAAAGACGAGTTACCCGTTTACCTAGCTGTTGCCTACCTGCCGCCTCCACAGGTGGCAGGTAGTGAAAGGCATTCAGGGAAGGTTAGGTGCAAAATAAGCAGGCTCTCGGGCCTGGCGAATAAGAGGCCGCAGACTACCAGCGCCAAAGCTACGAGGACCCGGTAGGGTGAAGTCTGGCACAGCCACTGCCCTACAAAAATGTCACAAAGCTCGATGACGGAACTGTATTATAGCGACCGTGAGCGGCCAGTAAACAAGCTTGCTTTGCCACAGCTGCCTTTGAGGTTAAGTTCATGAGCCAAAACGAAGAAGAAGACCTCGAACAAACTCCCTGGATGCTGTTACGACAGGTCTATGCTCAAATTCTCCAAGCAAACTCACGAAAATATACCCGATTACAGAAACACGACCCATGCTGTGGCATACGAGGGAACCGACGCGGGCCACAACGCTCATTCCCCTGAGCTGGACTATTTAATTTGAACAGGGTCTTGGTATCGGACATGGGGATGTGCGAACGGTCATGAAACCTAGTACCCAAAAGTCTGATATCGCATAGTCTTCATCAGTATGACGAGGTGTCGGCTGCCTGGCAGAATTCAGCAAATGAAGATCCTGGTGTGAACTCCCACTTCACACCGTGCCATGGCATCTTACCCGACTCTCCTAGTATCCACCGTGTGGCGATCGTCCCTGTTTGAACAATCGAATAGTGCACTGCTAGCATAGGAACTAGTCAATGACCGGATGGCTTACGCGCGACTGAAGAGTCACTTTGCGAACATCTCTGTCATATCTGTGTATGCACGAATTTCAGCTGATGAACAGCGCAATAAATGACCCCTATTCACGGCTGCAGGATGTAGCTGAAGGACTCCCCCGCAGTGATCTGCTGATTGTTGCCGGGGGATGGAATTGCCAGATTGCTCCGGTGGCTCTTCAAACAATCCCGTTATTAACCGTTAGGGCTTGGCTCTCGATGCAAAAATGAGAGGTTTTTAAATATTTCCGATCAGAACTGCATCGGCACGAACATCTTCTGATCTGGTATTCAAACAACGGCTAGACGAGCAGCTAGATCGATTACCTTCAACTTGGTCCAGGTTCTGGTGGCTTGGTTCACGAGAACAGACCGATGCGTGGTGCCTAAACTGGTAACGCCCATGGATTGGACCACGCTCAAAATTTCACCTGTCACCTGCACTCAAAAATTCCATGTGCAAAGAGTTTTTTATGTCGGAAAACCTCGACAAATTGATACCGCCGAGGCCCTGAGCAGATAAATCCGGTTCCGTTTTACGACCACAGTTGACAAAGAAGACCGAAGCCAACGATTGTCACTGAAGTCATCAGTACACTGGACAACAGGGGAAAATTTTTGGATTCACTGAGCGGCGTCACAGTGACTCGATCAGCAGAAGAACCCTACAATGTCTGCCCAGACGGCTCGAACCCAGTCCCGAAACGATGATTCCTTTGGCCAACTGTGGAACGTGACGTGGGCTGAAACAGCAACCTCCACGGAGCAGACCCCAAACATGGTTGACACTACGAAATTGTGCGCCAAGTTAGTAGTAAGCCCTCAACACTTAATGACTATGTTCGTGCTGTGAATGGCAGATCTCTTTCTGACAACTCGATCAAAACCAATCGCTGACTTGAGCACCTTCTCAACTTCGAAGAGAAACCCATCACACCCTCACTCTCCTCTGTAGCGCTTTTATCCGTGTCAAACCTATGCAGCTTACTGATAGAGGCGAACAGGCAAGTTCACTGTCTCTGATGATGGGTTCGAGAGAGAATTCAAAACGTCAGTCCAATAAATTCCCATGTTCCAGTGATCGCCTCTTCTTCTGAACCTATGCGGCGTCATGCGACTCCCTGCCGAGGAAGTAGTTGCCGACGCAACACAGAGGCTGCACAACAACGCGCCTGGAGAGGATGGTAGTCCCGATGAAATCGGTACGACTTGTGTCGATAATCTGGCAATCTTGGTCCACGAGGTGATTGAGCAGGCGCGGGGAGATGAAGTTGTCCCTGATGACTGGGGTTCGTGTATTCTTGTGTCTGTCTTCAAGAAAATTGAGGTGAAACAAATTGTGAGAACTACCACGGCATAAGCCTCGTCGAAGGTGCTTCGGCGGTCCTTACTGTTGTCTTTCTTAAACGATTCCCGACTGTGCGTGACTCTAGGACGAGGCCCAACAAAGCCGCATTCCGAGCAGTGCACGGACCAAATATTTAAAATGAAGCATATTCTGGAATTCCGCCATGGCTCCAGCAACCGACAGTCGTCTACTTCACCGCTGCCTTCAATACCGTCCATCATCAGTCCCTGTAGCGAATAATGGAACTCGGTGGTGTGCCAGTCAAAAGCATCGCCATGATCATGACCTGCCATCGGCCCACCAATGCGCGAGTTCTGGTCCCTAATAATCAGTCCCAACCGCTCGATATCGAATCTGACGCTCTAAAAGCTTTCACCCTCTCCCCATTTCATTCAAGTACGCCATTGACCACCCTCAGGAGGGGTCTATGAGGTTTCGAGTGTTGGGAGTGCAGCCGGACGCCGGCCGACTGATCGCGACTTTGCTGACGATATCGCCTTACTAGTCTCCAGCTTTGGTGGCATACATTCTGTGTGAACGAAGTCGCGAACTCCGTCAATTCACCCATAAACACTGGGAAAACCAATGTTTTCAAATCTGCCGCCCTGACCAGGAGAAGGCACCCTTCGGGATTAATGACTGCCAACTTCAAAAAGTAGACAGTTTCAAATACCTCAGGGTGGAGGTGCTACTGAATGAATAGAGTAAGAATGATGTTAGCTCCCGAATCGATGTTGCTCGTAGGGTTCTATCAATCCTCAGAAATTGTTTATGGACCTGACGCGACACTTACATTGCCACGAGTATTCGCGCGTTCGTACATCCATCCGCTCAGTCCTCCCATGCGACTGCGGATGCTGGGCTGTGTACATGGAAGATAAGGGAAAACTGGAGGAAATTGAATACCACTGCCTGAGGACAATCCTTCGGGTAGAGCACAGCGACTTCGTCTTCAATTAAACAGTTCACACACGCTGCGACATCGCAAGGATATCTTAGATCATCGAAGACAGGCGGCTGAGGTGGTTTGGGCACGTTCCTCGTCGTCCACCTCGTGAGCTTTACGTTGCTGCCCTCGAACAGGCGTCGGTGTCCACCTGAAGGCATCGAAGAGGTCGACACAAAACCTGATTATACACCGCTCTTTAGGACATAGCCCTGCTTCTTGTACCTTCGGTATTCGGTCTACGTCGCTAGAGAAGAGAATAAGTCGGTGTCCAGATTTGCTGTCTCGTAGAGAGGTATAACTGACATCTAAACAAGTTAGACGGGGCATTATCACAGCCGTGTCAACAGTAAATTATGCACATGCTCCACGAATTACCCCACAAACTTCACAGTATGAGAAATTGTATGCAACTGGTTGACAGCGATGTGCACAGGTCAGGAACTCAATGGACTACTGAGGAATTTGCAGCTCAAAAGGATCACAATCAACCTAAAACCGTTCTTGCGAAGGTGAAACTGATCTCGTTAATGCCAAAACGTAGACCTAGTAACTTAAGGGCTTCGAGTTATAGCTTGCTACTTATCGCTGAAACGCTAGCGCTGCTTTTCGTGTTCAGGTGATAAGTAGGAAAATGGTGTCATGTCAACGCACCAGAATCTGCTCATTATCAATTTTCAAAGAGACCTCATGGGATTTGGAAAGCTTGAGGCATAAGTGCTCAACCTTTTTGCCAGATGGGCACATGAAGATAAAAATCAAGAAAGAGGAGTAATCAGAATTTTTCATAGGTAAATAAATTCCACGAAATGAAAATGCGAGCATTCGCACTAATGTTAAGCAGTTCTACAGGATTATCAATTCTAGTCATGTAAACAGGAGAACCATCCAGGCCAGTTAAGTTGTTTTTTTTGCTTAAGCGTACTCAATATGGCCCTAGTTAACCGAGACATCCTTATTGACGGATTTTAAGCGCACGTACAGCAGCCAACTTCCGAGTATGGTTGAATAGCCTGGCGGCTAATGGAACATGGAGGGATGTAGTAATACTTTACATGATGATGGAACTGAGGTAGACATTTCGGTGGTCATGGATTGGATGCCGAATACACAAATAGAACCAATTAACTGACCTTATATCATAAAACACGCACCTTCTGTAGTTTACTATTTACTGGGTGTTGCATCCGCTAGGACAGGTTCTGGTGCTACTCGATAGAGGCATAGAAAAACCAGCGGTGAAAGTAAATAATGGATGTTTAAATAGGGTAAGTCTTGGCAGGATAGTTAACTTAACCCAAAATAAATGTAATTAGGACTAAATAGCTGCTTAAATGTACGCTTACACTAAGGTGCCTTGGTATGCTTGCACGGAGCAAAAGGTAGGGAGGGGACAAAGATTAAAAGGATCAATTTCACTGATATTCAATGAACCCAAAACACCACAAAAGTACCGTAGAAACAATGAAAAGGGCTCGAATACAAATGGATATTATAAGTGAAAGCAAAGTATTCACATGGGTTTTGGGAAGTAATGTTGGTAGTGGCAGAAGACAAGACGAACAAACAACAGGTGGTAGGAAAGAGAAACCATGAGGCAGGAATAATAACTGGACTATAGACGTGATGGACAAGGGCGAACTTACCGCATTATGTACGGACCAAAAGGCATAATCAGATTTAAAAACCAGAAAGACAGTATCAATGAGTACTTGAGACATGGTACAGACGTCTATGGAAAGGGATGCCAGGAACGAGACGCATCAAAAGTGTCGCTTATTGGAAGGATGCAAAGTGCATTGTTAGATACGTTAGCAACAACCACTAGAAGTCCCCTTAGAATTGCCAGCGCCAGAAGACGTTGCTCCGCTCGGGTAGTTTTGTGGGCCAAGTTTGATACCGTTAGCCTGTAAAAGTTGGAGCATTAGGAAACTTCAGCACATACATCGTTGTTTACATCCAAGACACCTTCTTGTATCTTTTCGTTAATGCACTTTGCGGTCTCTATAAAGGCTTCCTCCACATTTTTGGCAGTCTTTGCAGACGTTTCAAGGAAAATAAGACCATGTTCCCTTGCGAAATTCTCACCCTCTTCGCGAGGGACAGCGCGACGGCTCTCGAGGTCACACTTATTCCCTATGAGCATGATAACCATGTTGACATTTGAATGTTGTTTCGCATCGTCGAGCCACGTCGTAAGGTGTTCAAAAGTATCTCGTCTAAAACAGGATCGGTGAGACGGTCAAATCGGGCTGAACCGTGTTATGTCATAAACTAAAAGGGCACCAGCGGCACCACGATAGTAAGAGCGAGTAATAGAACGGAATGTTTCTTGTCCAGCCTAACTGTAAGGAGGCAAAATATCTGACAAACCGTATCCCATATTTGGAGTTTAATCTGCTTTCCATCGAGATTAATCATGCGGGCGCCGAACTCAACGCCAATGGTTAAATCATGAACAGGTTGGAAACGTTTGTCAGTAAACTGTAGAAGAAGGCAGGATTTACCCACACCTTACACGTGGATACACAAAATAAAATTAGCCTACCAGTGTCCCCGATTATGATATATTTGAACATATAAGCATACATCTTCGCGGAATAGTGAAAAAGCCGCCAGTCAGGACAGATCGTTTCAAACAAAATATTATAATTATTAAAAACTTATAAAAAAACCTTTTAATTTTTCAAGAAATGTAGAATAGATCAATTGTAATACTTGTGCTTATCCAAGACGTGTACACGCGTACACCGCGTTATTTCAAAAATGCTTCGGTTGCTGCTCGTTTTCCTCTTGTGTGAGTGTCTTCCGTTCTGTCAAACTAACCTATTGTTAAGAATTTAGTATACCTTTAATCCTTAAATATTAGTCCTCTACCCTTTATCTGTCATATTTTTAGGCTCCCAATAATTTTTGCGTGCGTAGTCTGACCTAGCTATGTCAGCTAGAATCTCAAATGGACTTACCTACATCCATTTGAGGTATCCTAACGATGTGCTGGTTCTGTAAGATAGCTGACATAGTTTAGGAGTATTTCACTTTAATATCTACTATGCTTTAATTGTCTTTATCCTCGTCTTCGGCGTCCGTTTTATGCTACAGTCAAGTTTCATTTGATAATTTTCACTTGTCAGATTTTTAAATTCTGTACATTTATTCGTTCTGTATTTTGCATTTTATTTTTTTTTTTTTACTCTTAGCTGCCGTCGTCTTTAGCGATGACGTGGAAATTGTTGACGATGAGCCGATTTCATCGAACACTGTTCAGCCAGAAAGTGTAGGTTTTTACATGCTAATTCAACTTTTTTATGACAGTTCGACACTGAAAGCGAATTCAAGGGAGCGGAAAACATGAATGCTCTTCTCTCGTTTGTTGATCCACCTCTTGGCTTCGTGAGGTCAACTGGCCCAGTCTCGATAATTGCCGGAAAAATTTGCAAATTTGTTGTCTCGCTGGAAAACACAGCTACAGCACCTGGCTCGATTCATTACTCGTTGCATACTCTGGAGGCTGCTTTGCATTATCCTCAATATTATGGTTACCACATTCAAAATTTCACCACACAAATGCTTCAAAATACATTAGAGCCGGGACAACAGGTAATCCTGTCATGGCTTTATCGACAACAGACCATTAGGCTAGCCTCTTTTACAGCTTCACACCATCTGTACAGCTCGCTGGCCAACACTTTGACCTCGCTGTTATTCTAACTTATCATGATCAAACTGCTCGACCTTACTTTCACTCTTTATTCAATGCCACTATCGCGGTACGTCTGTCTTATTTATTTGACTTACACTTCTTGGCCAGCTTCTTGAAGACGATGAAGGCATGGATACCGAAGTTATCTTCCTCACCCTCCTAGTCTTGGCTTTGACTGCTCTTATAGCTTTTGCTTTATGGTCCTGGATTTCCTCAAAGACCCTTAAGCGCTCTACCAAGACGGAACTGACTCGTAATATTAATGGAACGAGTGAAATTAAATATATTACATCGACCAAAAAAACCGAAGTACCCAACAATTCAGGTTAGTGTCTGTGCTGTAAGCCATCTAATTTTTCCAACTCCCGTTCCGTTCTTATATCATAAGTTATTCAATATCCCTACCTTTGTTCTTACTCATCTCCATTCTTTTACTTTCAGAGCGGCCTGATGGTGCCGTGAAACGCCGACAGGGGAAGAAGTAAGACACTCCGGTTGCACTTTGTCTACAGAAATGCATCTAGGCCATCACCTCTCCATTAATCGTCTTAGTTTGTAATTTATCTGTACAAAACGATGATTTTTTCACTTCTTGTATGTCTGGATTCATCATCTATGGCTTTTATCAGGATCCTAGGGTTTGTTTACTTAATACAACCATGGTACTTTGATATCCTCAAGTTTTTCCCGGTATCTGTCAACAAACCTTTACCGGAAGGTCGTAGCCCATTAGTCTAGTTGCTAACTGCCCTGTGCTTCCGGGTGGCACCGTACAACGGTCTTCGACGAAGGTTATTTGCGAAGTAAGCAGACTTATCTTTGGGTATGAAGCAGTCGTGATTGAGGTCTGACGAACCGACTATCGTAACAGTACCACAGAAGCCGACGGTGAAATTGTCACACGGCTAGACTGAACTCTTGGTGTCTTCCCGGGCTGGACTTTTATCCAATAGGTTCTATTGCAATTGAGACTATCGTCTCAAATGAGACAGTCCACACTCGCTGCGAAAACATCGCAAGGATATCCAAAGCCACCCTCGAACGACGAATGAGGTGGTTTAGGCACGTTCTTCTTTGCCCACCTTACGAACTCAGGGATACTGCCCTTAATCTGGCGAGGGGTCAGTTCAAAGCTTTATTAGACGTTGCTGGTCAGGACATGTAAGTTATTCTCGAACCTTCTTTATCAGGCATCTGTCGTTGGCGAGCATAATAGATTGAGCACTCCATGTCTGCTGCCGCGGATCGTCAAACATGGAGCGGCGCAACCTGTGACATCATCGAGACCGGCTAGATCTGACATGCTCGCAGCCGTAACAAATACAAGTGCTTTTATCCAAAGGTTGCGAAACGGTCACCGATCCTTGACGCTGCTTGTCGCGTAGGTGAGTAATTCGGCCTCATTGCTTGGTGCCAAATGTTTGGAAACCCCATTTCCGTGTGATATGATAGGGGATGCGTTTTCTACTCCTCGGACATGTCGCCGGAACTTGGGTTCTGTTTGTTGTGGGCTCGTCTGGTCTTTATGTATCAGTTAAACATTTCTGATCGGTAGATCTCAGTATATTTTACCCACTGGACGGGTGTTTCAAAAGTCACCGGGCCTAATCTGCAGCTTCCCTCTTCGATAAAAATGTATTAGAAGTTTTGTCTGAGTTTGATATGACTGTGTGTTGGCAATGCTCATTCCCACGATGAGACATCTCACAGAAAGCACTTCTCGCGCGTTTCTCACGCTGCATGCTCGACAATGTTCCGCATTGACTGGCCACAGAGCTCTCGTCAGATCTGATCGATCCATGTCCGCGAGAATTTTGCTCAGCTGTTATCTATCATCGCCTTGAAACTGATTGGAAAGAATATAACTAAGCTGGATGGAAGGCTATAAATACAGGCAGCTTTTCATGTCACTTTTACTTGACTACACTTTCGCTAGCTGATAGCGTTCTTCTTCTCTATCGCGTTGGGGTTGGGACGACCGTCGATTAAACATACGCTTCGTGCGTCAATTAAGTACCAGGCCGGGCATAACAATTTGGTGAAGCAGTTTCTCACTTACACTGACTTGAAGCGGATGTTGCAGCAGCAATTGAAACTAATGGAGGCCCCTCATCGTTAAGCTATCCAACTCATCCATGTGCCATTCGAGCGCCGCTGGTGGTTCACTATTCGTCGATCACATTGCCGGCAGCATTACTGAACTCCTGTATGACCCTCAGGCCCATATCACATTTGATTCCTGGCTCAAACGATACGAGGACTTATTATCTGTCGATCTGGCTGCCTAGGACGATGCATGGAAGGTGCGACTCCTACTTCGCAAACTGGGACCTGCCGAGCACGAACACTATGCTAACTTTATCCTTCCCAAGAACCCACGAGAAATGACTTTCGCGGACACGTTGAAGATGCTGTCGCAGATTTGGTGAACAGTCGTCCCTGTTCAGCACTCGATTCCAATGCCTGCAACTGCGCAAACGGGAATCCGACGATTTTATCACGAACGTGGGCATTTTCAATCGCGAGTGCGGGCATTTTCAGCTCTGTTCTCTCACAGAAGACCAGTTTAAATGTCTCGTGTTTATCTGCGGCTTCTAGTCCCCCAAAGATGCTGACATCCGGGCACGTCTCCTGCCCCAAGTGCAACAGAGCAGCACAGTCTCACTCCAAGAGCTGGCTGTGGAGTGTTAAACGTTGATTAATCTCAAACACGATTCCACTATGATTCGAGGTGTTTCCACTTCTTTGCTCAGTCCACACGTCGCAGTAACCAAGCCATATCCCATAATGCGGTCCAAGCAAGCACCCAAGGCGAAACCACCGCCATCTCCTTGTCGGCACTGTGGCGCGTGGCATTTCCATCGGGATTGCACATTTCGCCAACATCGTTACCAAAGCTGTAGGGCACTGTTATGGGTTCTGCCAAACACCAGCAACTGCTGAAAGCAAGTATGCCTCCACCACTTCCAACTACAAGTGCCCTTTCAGTCCAAATCGCAAACCTAAAATCCAGTCAGTTGGCAATTCCCTGAGCCTGTTGGTCACATTACAGCTCAATGTGGCTGATCGCAGAACGTTTGTCGATATTTTGCTCAATGATCACGCAGTTTGCCTACAGCTGGACACTGCTTCAGGCATCAATATCATCTCTGAAAGACTGTGGCAGTCACTTGGCAGCCCAACGATGCAGCAGACTTCCCAGACCGCCACAAGCGCGTGCGGTGGTCTCGTCCGGCTAATCGGGCAGCTGCAATGCTGTGTTTCTTTTCACGGCACAACCATCAATGCGAGCTTCTACGTCACCAAGTCCAATCTCAACCTTCTTGGTCTCGACTGGATTAAACAACTTGGTTTGGTCGATATGCCACTCGGCGTTGTTTGCAGCCAGGTGCAGCTTCTTGTTGTGCCCGCAGACCTAACCAAGGACATTCTCCAACGGTTCGCTTCAGTGTTCCAAGACGGCCTGGGCCGTTACAAACACACTCAAGCCGTGCTGAACCTGTGTCCTGGAAGTCAGTCTTCCGTCCGAAGATAACAGTTCCCTATGCAGCCTTGCCTCTTGTCGATGCTCAACTGAAGCTTCTGGAGGAATTGGGAGTTCTGACACCTGTTTCCTACTCCCCTGGGCTACTCCAATCGTTGTGGTTAAAAAGCCAAATGGCTCGATCCGTATTTGTGCTGACTTTTCCACTGGTATCAATGTCGCTCTGACGCCGAACTGCTATCCACTTCCGGTCGCTGCTGATCTGTTCACCTTGCTGAATGGTGGCACTTGCTTTGCCAAGTTAGACCTGGCTGATGCGTACTTGCAGATCGAAGTCACTCCAGAGTCGCGCGAATTGTTGATGATAAACACTCAACGTGGTCGGTTCCAATACACTATGCTACCCTTTGGTGTCAATAGCACCCGGCTCTGTTTGAGCAAACGATGAACGCAATGCTCTCCGGCATTCCGGGTACGGCTGGGTACATGGACGACATTATCATCATGTGTCGCTCCCCTACTGAACTCCAAGACCGAGTGTGTGCAGTACTCGAACGCGTGCAGGCATATGGCTTCCACCTGAGGGCTGACAAGGGCCAATTCTTCCTTCAGTCAATCAAGTACCTCGGATTCATATTTGAAGCCACTGGTCACCATCCAGATCTCGAAAATATTCGTGCCATCCAATGAATGCCTGCACGCAACGGTTTATTACAACTTCGTTCGTTCCTTGGCTTATCAGCTACTATAGCGCCTTCCTACCGTTGTTACGAGGCATGCTCAACCGTCTGCTGCAGACGGATGCTCCCTGTGAAAAGACCTTTGTCCAGCTGAATTCGATGCTGAGTTCAAATCTGCTGCTCACGCACTATGACCCGACTCTGCCGATCATCGTTGCTGCAGACGCATCCAATCACGGAGTTGGTTCTGTCATCTCACACACTTTCCCGATAGGTTTGAAAAGGCGATCATGCACGCATCCCGCTCGATAACTCTTGCGGAGAAGAACTATGGTCAAATCGCGAAAGGGGCATATGCCATCATCTTCGCCGTCAATAATTTCCATAAGCTACTGTATGGTCGTCATTTCACGTTACTGACGGACCATAAACCGTTGCTGTCAATCTTCGGTTCGAAGAAGTGTTTTCCGGTCTATTCAGCCAGCCGATTTCAACGATGGGTAAATATTCTTCTCGGTTACGAATTTAATATTCGCTACTGCAGCACTACTGACTTGGGTCAGGCTGACGCCCTTTCCCGTCTCATATGCAATCATCATGAACCCGAGGAAGACACCGTGATTGCTGCCATTTTGATTGAGGACGATGTACGCTGTCAGCTTTCAGACGCCATACGAGGCATAGCTGTCACTGCCGCCGACATCCGGCGTGCTACCGAACAGGATCACATTCTCCGTCAAGCTATCACCTATGTGCAGACCAGATGGCCAACCACTGCGCTCACTGGCAATCTTCACCAGATTTTCCTGCGCCGAGCATCGCTATTGGTAGTTGATTCCTGCGTCATGTTTTTGAACCGTGTGATGATTCCTTCTTAACTTCGGCCTGTTGTCCTACGCCAGTTTCATGCTGCTCTTCCTGGTATCAGTCAAATAAAGTTCATCGCTCGCAGTTTTGTCTACTGGTCGGGTATTGACAGCGACATCAACGGCCTCGATGAACGCTGTCCCCGTGGTCAGCAAGCTGCCAAGATGCCGTTTCGTCAATCCCCATTGCCATGGCAAACACCGAATAGGCCTTGGTCGCATGTGCCTGTCGATTTCGCTGGCTCACTTAATGGCGTATCATACCTTATCTTGGTCGGTGCCTACTCAAAGTGGTCCGAAATCGCACCACTTAATCCGGCAACGAAAGCTGCCACTATTGCTGTCCTACGAAGCATTTTCAGTCAATACGACCTACTAGATGTTCTGGTTTCGGATAATGGTAACCAGTTTACCTCATCGGCGTTTGAGGATTTCTGCCACCAGCTCAAAATCCAGCATCTTCGCTTTCCGCTTTATCTTTTTCTGTCTAACGGTTAGGTGGAGCGTTTTGTCGACACATTCAAGAGAGCCCTCTTGAAAGCTCGTGGAGATGGGACCACGGCTGAGATCAACCAGACATTCCTGTTTTCTTATTGGACTACTCCGAACCCGGCGTCCCTCGGTGGTTTCTACGGCCGAGGCCTTGATGGGGTGAAAACTACACACAAAGTTCCATACGCTGGTTCCTACCAATGTGCCGTCCGCGCAGCCAACTTCGTCCGTCTCTGGCAGCAGGCTTCTCATCGGAACGCCCGTCTTCTTTCGCGCTTATCGAGCTGGTTTTCCAAACTTGATTGAGGCGACCTTAGCAGAGCACAGAGGCAACATGTTCGACATCTGCGTGGGTGACGACACCCACTCCCACATCAGACAACTGACTGGCTCGCATGGTGGTCTGATTGTGGGGGTGGGGTAGAGAGTGAGGTCGACGGCTCGGCGCATGTTCCTCACTATAAAAAATCTGACGCGCTTGAAACTATCACAGTGCGCTAAAAGCCGTGGCTTGGAAGGTTGCCAACTGACGGGATAACTCGGACCGCGTGGTCAGCCCAATGTGTGTTTGTGTGGAGTGGCTGACTGGCGGACTGACAGTCAGGCTACAATGGCTCCTTCTTAATGTGGCCTTTAGGGCTTTCCTTCTCCATGGGATCCGAGTCAGGTGTGGTGTTTCACCCAGGGGCGGCTCCGGCCGCGCCAGCCACATGCGCCCTCTCCAATCTCCGGTCTTCTTGACTCTGTCTTGACACCGGACTCAGGTAGGGGAGGAGGAGAGAGTGTGGTAGCTGCAGCGCAAGGCTACTGTCACTTAAAACTAATTCACGCGCAAGTCACCGTCCCTGCATTACCTGGTGTGGAGCATACGGTGGACCTCGTCGAAATCGACGGTCGAGCTGTCGGGTGACGACACCTGGATTCGTCACCACAACCAGATTCGACTGCGGCGTTGCAGTAAAGCAACCGAGCCTGAGTCATTTCATCACTCCCCTTCGACATCCTGCTGGATACTTTTGCCATTTAGACCAATCACCCGGTCTCCGAACCAACGCTGCACCTCCTTTAGTATCAGTTGCTGGCTTCGCACCTTCAGAACGCAAACTGCTCCCAAGACGCCGGAGCAACCGGGTGCGCCGAACAACGCGGCCGATACAGGTCAACCCGTGCTAACCTACTTGAAGGGGAGGTGTTGGGAATGCTCATTCCCACGATGAGTCATCTCACAGAAATGCACCTGCGCGCGCGTTTCTCACCCGGCATGCCACGAACGATGCTCGACAATGTTCCGCATTGACTGTAGCTACAGCTTTCGTCAGATCTGATCGATCCATGTCAGCGAGAATTTTGCTCAGCTTTTTTCTGTCTTCCTCTTGATGCTTATTGGACAGAATATAACTAAGCTGGATGGGAGGCTATAAATTCATGCAGCTTTTCATGTTACTTTTGCTTGAATACACTTTCGCTAACTGATCGCGTTCTTTTGCTCTACCGCGTTGGAGTTGAGACCACCACCGATTAAGCATACGCCTCGGGCGTAATTTAATTACCAGACCGGGTCATAACACTCTGATCATGTGTTTATCTAACCGACCTCGAAAGTAGAGTTGGATATGGACACCGACTTATTCTCTTCTCTAGCGACGTAGACCGGATACCAAAGGTACAAGAAGCAGGGCCATGTCTTGACGAGCGGTGTATACTCAGGTTTTGAGTCGAAATCTTCGATGCCTTCAGGTGGGCTGCGACGCCTGTTCGAGGGCAGCATCGCAAAGCTCACGAGGTGAACGACGAGGAACGTGCTCAAACCACCTCAGCTGCCTGTCTTCGATGATCTAAGATAACCTCGCGATGTCGCAGCGAGTGTGAACTGTTTAATTTGAGACGAAGTCGCTGTGCTCTACCCGAAGGATTGTCCTCAGGCAGTAGTATTCAAATTCCTCCAGTTTTCCCTTATCTTCCATGTACACAGCCCAGCATCCGCAGTCGCATGGGAGGACTGAGCGGATGGATGTACGAACGCGCGAATACTCGTGGCAATGTAAGTGTCGCGTCAGGTCCATAAACAATTTCTGAGGATTGATAGAACCCTACGAGCAACATCGATTCGGGAGCTAACATCATTCTTACTCTATTCATTCAGTAGCACCTCCACCCCTGAAGTTGGCAGTCATTAATCCCGAAGGGTGCCTTCTCCTGGTCAGGGAGGCAGATTGAAATCATTGGTTTTCCCAGTGTTTATGGGTGAATTGACGGAGTTCGCGACTTCGTTCACACAGAATGTATGCCACCAAAGCTGGAGACTAGTAAGGCGATATCGTCAGCAAAGTCGCGATCAGTCGGTCGGCGTCCGGCTGCACTCCCAACACTCGAAACCTCATAGACCCCTCCTGAGGGTGGTCAATGGCGTACTTGAATGAATTGGGTGACAGGGTGAAAGCTTTTAGAGCGTCAGATTCGATATCGAGCGGTTGGGACTGATTATTAGGGACCAGAACTCGCGCATTGGTGGGCCGATGGCAGGTCATGATCATGGCGATGCTTTTGACTGGCACACCACCGAGTTCCATTATTCGCTACAGGGACTGATGATGGACGGTATTGAAGGCAACGGTGAAGTAGACGACTGTCGGTTGCTGGAGCCATGGCGGAATTCCAGAATATGCTTCATTGTAAATATTTGGTCCGTGCACTGCTCGGAATGCGGCTTTGTTGGGCCTCGTCCTAGAGTCACACACAGTCGGGAATCGTTTAAGAAAGACAACAGTAAGGACCGCCGAAGCACCTTCGACGAGGCTTATGCCGTGGTAGTTCTCACAATTTGTTTCACCTCAATTTTCTTGAAGACAGACACAAGAATACACGAACCCCAGTCATCAGGGACAACTTCATCTCCCCGCGCCTGCTCAATCACCTCGTGGACCAAGATTGCCAGATTATCGACACAAGGCGTACCGATTTCATCGGGACTACCATCCTCTCCAGGCGCGTTGTTGTGCAGCCTCTGTGTTGCGTCGGCAACTACTTCCTCGGCAGGGAGTCGCATGACGCCGCATAGGTTCAGAAGAAGAGGCGATCACTGGAACATGGGAATTTATTGGACTGACGTTTTGAATTCTCTCTCGAACCCATCATCAGAGACAGTGAACTTGCCTGTTCGCCTCTATCAGTAAGCTGCATAGGTTTGACACGGATAAAAGCGCTACAGAGGAGAGTGAGGGGTGTGATGGGTTTCTCTTCGAAGTTGAGAAGGTGCTCAAGTCAGCGATTGGTTTTTGATCGAGTTGTCAGAAAGAGATCTGCCATTCACAGCACGAACATAGTCATTAAGTGTTGAGGGCTTACTACTAACTTGGCGCACAATTTCGTAGTGTCAACCATGTTTGGGGTCTGCTCCGTGGAGGTTGCTGTTTCAGCCCACGTCACGTTCCACAGTTGGCCAAAGGAATCATCGTTTCGGGACTGGGTTCGAGCCGTCTGGGCAGACATTGTAGGGTTCTTCTGCTGATCGAGTCACTGTGACGCCGCTCAGTGAATCCAAAAATTTTCCCCTGTTGTCCAGTGTACTGATGACTTCAGTGACAATCGTTGGCTTCGGTCTTCTTTGTCAACTGTGGTCGTAAAACGGAACCGGATTTATCTGCTCAGGGCCTCGGCGGTATCAATTTGTCGAGGTTTTCCGACATAAAAACTCTTTGCACATGGAATTTGAGTGCAGGTGACAGGTGAAATTTTGAGCGTGGTCCAATCCATGGGCGTTACCAGTTTAGGCACCACGCATCGGTCTGTTCTCGTGAACCAAGCCACCAGAACCTGGACCAAGTTGAAGGTAATCGATCTAGCTGCTCGTCTAGCCGTTGTTTGAATACCAGATCAGAAGATGTTCGTGCCGATGCAGTTCTGATCGGAAATATTTAAAAACCTCTCATTTTTGCATCGAGAGCCAAGCCCTAACGGTTAATAACGGGATTGTTTGAAGAGCCACCGGAGCAATCTGGCAATTCCATCCCCCGGCAACAATCAGCAGATCACTGCGGGGGGAGTCCTTCAGCTACATCCTGCAGCCGTGAATAGGGGTCATTTATTGCGCTGTTCATCAGCTGAAATTCGTGCATACACAGATATGACAGAGATGTTCGCAAAGTGACTCTTCAGTCGCGCGTAAGCCATCCGGTCATTGACTAGTTCCTATGCTAGCAGTGCACTATTCGATTGTTCAAACAGGACGATCGCCACACGGTGGATACTAGGAGAGTCGGGTAAGATGCCATGGCACGGTGTGAAGTGGGAGTTCACACTCAGGATCTTCATTTGCTGAATTCTGCCAGGCAGCCGACACCTCGTCATACTGATGAAGACTATGCGATATCAGACTTTGGGTACTAGGTTTCATGACCGTTCGCACATCCCCATGTCCGATACCAAGACCCTGTTCCAAATTAAATAGTCCAGCTCAGGGAATGAGCGTTGTGGCCCGCGTCGGTTCCCTCGTATGCCACAGCATGGGTCGTGTTTCTGTAATCGGGTATATTTTCGTGAGTTTGCTTGGAGAATTTGAGCATAGACCTGTCGTAACAGCATCCAGGGAGTTTGTTCGAGGTCTTCTTCTTCGTTTTGGCTCATGAACTTAACCTCAAGGCAGCTGTGGCAAGCAAGCTTGTTTACTGGCCGCTCACGGTCGCTATAATACAGTTCCGTCATCGAGCTTTGTGACATTTGTAGGGCAGTGGCTGTGCCAGACTTCACCCTACCGGGTCCTCGTAGCTTTGGCGCTGGTAGTCTGCGGCCTCTTATTCGCCAGGCCCGAGAGCCTGCTTATTTTGCACCTAACCTTCCCTGAATGCCTTCTCACTACCTGCCACCTGTGGAGGCGGCAGGTAGGCAACAGCTAGGTAAACGGGTAACTCGTCTTTTCTAGTTAACACAGGCTTCTTAACCGTTCATTTTTCGCGTTTTACACCATTTCGGACCGTATGGAACCAAGCTTTTGTAGTCCAGTAGAATTTTACGCTTATTCGCACGTAACTCTTGGTGCATCGGCTTGTGTGCCGATTTCATATGTCATGCCTGCCAACTAGGCCTTCTACATCGGGCTACCTGGTGCCCATGTGGAGGAGTTATCTGCCTAGCCGTTGAGTACCAGGTCAGCTACTACTCTGGCTTATCGTTGATAGATACACATTTCGACAGAATCCAATCTATGCATTCTTCGGCCATTCGTTTGTGATCTTCCGGTGTTGTGTGCTTTGTATGCCCAACCTTATCCTCGGGGAATGGAGGACATTTTTTGCTCAAAGTTTTGGAATTTTACTTTCGAAATAAAGCGTAGCTCTCTCAAGGATCGTTATCAGCAGCATCCAACTGGTTCCCGCGCTCTTATCTAAAGTATTAATTTAATTCGGGTGATTTCGCACGTCCTCCGGGCCTGGTTTCTGACGCATACCGCAGATAGAAGCATAGGAAAACCTACCTGTTTACCACTGTGTAGTCAGCTTTCACGTGAACCGATTTTAAAGCAAGTCACTAACTTACGTCCCGCTGTTGAATAGACAGGCTTACGCGCATTACGTAGCAAAATCATCTATACAACCTACTTGATGGTCGTGAAACTTGATTTTGAATCGGTCGTACTTACTGGAACTCATAATTACATTGCTTGTTGGTGGTTCAACCTGCTCCATGCTGCCGGTTCCTGCTATCGCAAATGATAACCCTACATTGTTCTCGGCCGGCAACAACTTTGAACGCCCGTTCGGAGGACAACAGGACCAGACCTACCTTCTTCCTCAGCTTTTTAAATGTCCCTTTACGGAAGATTTTTATTCATCTGCCGACTAAAGAGACTGCAGTTGAGCGATTGCGTTCTTTGCCCACAATAATTTCGTTCTCTGGAGACGCAATCGGAGGTGTGAATTCAGAGGAAACACGTCAACCGTAAATAATATTTTTGGTCATAGATTTTTTTACGGATAAACGGCTGGTGTCTCATCTGCATATGGATCGACGTTCTTGACAAGAACCTTTTTTCATTTACAACTACGTTTCTGGTTGACCTCACATCTGTCCGGGCCTCTGACAAGGTTTAAGGCGTGCGTGGTTGATCCTCCCGAAAGCCCAAGTGGATGCAGTTGCAGAGGTTGCCAACTCTCATTTAAGGACTTGGCAGTGTGCCCCGAATAGATGCACCATTACACTGTGAACATCGAAACTGTTAGGCAAGCTCTACCGCGCTAGGAATGCACATTCCGAGCCCAGCGCGGTCGCCTCCGATACCATTTTCCAATGCCCAACACTGCATGTCATGCCGATCCCCCACTGTGAGGAACTCGCAAATTTGGTATCCGTGCCACCTCAACTACGGACTGGACTGGTCGACGAACAAACGAGTTTAGCCACTTCAACGCGGGTTTTACTTTATACCTGGCGTGGTGGTTGCGAACTCAGCATCCAAGCAAAACCGATCAAAACCGTTAATTTAGAATCTCCGCAATCCACACCTCGACATGCTCGGCCAGCTCGACGTCCACATAAACTCCAACGTCCCACAGCTGGACTTGATAAGAATGGTTACCGTCAGAAGCTGGAGTGAATTGAAAAAAAGTGTTGAGCAGCGAGCCAATGTACGGTTTCTTAAAAAGCAGTAATTCCTTTAAGGTAGTAAGTTTTCTCCTAGAATACATTTAGTACGTGATGGAACGGATGCGCGATTTGCTAGCTTGGTATCAGTCCTGTGTCCAGTGGGTCCTGACGTCAGAAGAGGCCGCGTAGGTTAACAGAGCCTGTTTGCCGAATTCTTCGCGTGGAGTCTCTTCAGCATAAGTAATGAAGTATTCATCAGGACAGTTAACGAGCATAAGAATGAATTTTCGAATATCCTAGGGCTTCCGTTGCGTCAACAAGCTCCAACCATCTATGCTACAGGTTTGGCGATGAAATCTCCGAGGGGGGAGGGACTGTGCAGCGGAGGAGCATGCACCGAGACATAGGAGAGAGACAGAATCCTATGTGAGGGTATGTCGAGCGTCCACAAACGAGTGAGCACACTATGAAGCCTATCCACGTAAGGCAGTAATGCATTGGAAAATGAGGAACCATTTCTTTCAAGTTCAGGGCAAAGTTGGAGCGGAACTGTTTTTACATAATACTCCAACTCAGGAAGGACAAAGTGCAATCTGATCAGGGGAGCTGTTCACGCAAATAGGGCTTCCTCTTCAGGAGTCAGAAGGTCGAGGTCCATCCCCCCCTTGGGTGCATGATACTGCTTCAGAGCAGACTTAAGGGGCGGCGCCTCGCTAGTCTCTATTGTCTGCCTCCTCATGGTCTCGAAGTTGAGCACTTTGGCGGTGGTTCGACTGTCGTAGGTCATCTTTGGGAAAATACGCTTGTAGAGCGGCATGAGAATGACATCAGAAGCGAGAATTTGACGGTCAAAGAGGCATTTCATGAGACCATGAGTTCCGACAGACTGCTTGATGTGACCGACAGCGCCAGACTTGGTGTGCAGTTGGA
Source organism: Schistocephalus solidus (assembly GCA_017591395.1). NCBI lineage: Eukaryota > Metazoa > Platyhelminthes > Cestoda > Diphyllobothriidea > Diphyllobothriidae > Schistocephalus > Schistocephalus solidus. Next base: position 48,996 of record WEDG01000514.1, read on the forward strand.
CGGGCTGAAAGAGATACAAAAAGATCCCGTTTGAAATTAGTGGCAAAATTCAACTGGGAAGTTGAAAGCCCTAATATATTTGTTGTCCGCTGGCACCTAGAATTTAATCAGGTGCCAGAAAAATGCAACTGCAAGGTAACCCGGGTTTCAACGTACAAAATAATAACGCTGGGAAACAAAGCAACCGAGATAGTGAGGCGAGTGAACTATTTAAACTGGGTCGGGAGTTAAGATGCCAACAACAGACAGAACGGCCATAACTTTGAAAGTCGGCTTTGGCATGCATACGCAGAGAGGAGTCACAAGAGCACCCGGAGGACAACCGATAGGTTAAGTATTTCTACACACGGGGATTTATTCATGGCTTCGAAAATGACTTTCCTCGTCATTTTAACTGGAAATTTGGTGGTAGTGTGTGCTTATGAGGTTTTCATGGAGAAGATTGTAAAAGTCAATGAGAGCATTGATCTGTGCTGACTGCAGTCTGGCTTTGGACATGGGTCAATAACCTTCACAGGCGACCGCATTCCGAGGGAAAGCAAGAATCTATAAATGTTAACGACAGTAGACTGAAAAGAAGAAGACTAGTGCTGGAACAGGTACATGAACATGCCGCCGGTGACCAACCAAGGGATTTATCGGACGAACAGGAGTATTTTTAGGAAGCAGCTGTGACACCCTTTAAAAATACGCACAGGTAAAGCAAGGGTCGATGGACGCAAGTAATTCTTCAGTAACAGAGTGATTGCAGCATGGAACGCTCTGCCCGAGGATTTTGTTCTCTCTACCAGCGTGAATTACCTTAAGCGCAAACTCGACGCTTATCAAACCTTCTAGTTCAATGGAATGTAATTATACTACTCACAATACTTGAGTAGGCTTTTAAGTGTATGTTGTTGACTAGCCGACGTCTGCTTGTTCTTCCCATTTCATTATGGAAACGTCTTTTCAATTTTCCTTATGCATCGATGTTTTCTTAGCCACTTTGTAACCAATAGGGATTCAAAAGCGTTCGCCTATTTTTCCCTTAATAAAACTGAACTGAACATTTACTCATTTAATTGCTCCTATGGAGCAGGTTATGTTGGTCGCACGAGTCGACGCCTATCCAAAAAAGGAGAACACCTCCCAGCATGGCTCAGAAAATTGGAATTCAAGAGCATAAACAGCGCCATCCTTGCACATATTGTTGACTCTGGGCTTAGTGTGGACCCCACTGAAGCTCTCCGTGTAATCCAGAAGGTCTTACCAAACTACCCCAAGCCACTGGGTCAACGTCTACTAACAGCAGTAGAAGCGACTGCTTAGCTTGGCCAATGGTCGATTAACTGTATGCACTTCCCCGCGCCATCTTTGTCCTCATCTTCCCCTAGAACGGCTCAACCAAACGCTCACTGCCACTTAGCACACTGTTTCTTATCATCCTTCACCTCTTCACACCTCTTACATAACACACCTACACAAACAGAAAAACATTAATGATTTCATGTTTTAAATTTCTACTACGCTCCAACGTTTCTTTATAACTTGAACTGGTCTGAAGAGAAGTTATCGAAAGCAGCCCGTATGCTCATCAAATGGTTTTTTGAATATTTTAATTGGAATTTTCGAAACTTTAAAACGGGTAGAGTGAAGAAAGATCACGCAGGATCGGCTCATGCCCTCTCCCGACTTTCATCGTGTTCCGCGAACAAAACTAACGCCAGCCAGCAGCAGGTGACATCGATTATGGAGGTTCAGAAGGCATTTTGATCCTGTTTCTAGCGTGCCACGCACGTTATCCCTCGGTCGACACGACGGATTACACTAGAACTACCCGGTATGGGGACTCAGAGCATAAAAAATGTTGAAACCGCAGGCATTAATGTAAGAAGCCCTTCTCTTGGAGCCTAGGTGTTAGACAAAGTGGTGTTGACAACATTTTGTCCTTCCTTGTGTGGCATTCGAACAAATCTTGGTAGATTGATACACTTCGGAGCTTAAAGGAAACTCGAGGACACGTATGCCATGTTAATAAAAAGGGCTACCTTGAAGTATTCAACATCCTCCGGTGTGTAGAACATGTAGCGCGCAACAACTGAGCGTTTGTTGATTTTATAGGGGTTGCCGGAGAGAAGGACTCGTTTGATGATGGCACGTGAGGGATCCACGGAGAGCACAGAGCCGACGGCCGCCAAATCGCCCAAAACCACACGTCGGCTGTCTCCAGTCTAGAAGGCAGTGAATAAGAGTCAGAGATGCTAATTAAAACGGAAGAGAAAGCTTATAGTAAGTGACAACACTCATGAAACGCGACTCTAATGAGTGGAATGTTTCTGGAAATCGCCCGTTGCGTACTCGAATCACGTCGGGGTCACCAAATGTCGAAGTGCGATGGTAAATAATTCGAAGGTTCCATAAGCACAACTCAGGGTATACAGGGCTGTTGCAAATCCTTACTGAAGCGAAAGAGCGTACATGCTGTCTAACAAACAGTTAAAGCAAATTATATATTCAAGCTTTGAGCTCCGGCGCATGCATGTATGTACCTTGCCCACGCGCGGCCAATCAGTGGAGGACTCGGAGTCGACTGACTTCGAGCTCTTGCGAAGCTGGTGCCAAGTCTCACAGGGATTCAGCAGCGAATTTATAGGAGTGAGGCGAATATAAAGCCGGTATGAACAAGCAGTTAAGATGGCGATCGTGCGAACGGACTCCCACATGCTCATCCATAATAAAAAAAGAGCGTGTGCAATTACATTTTTGACCAGCATGGAATACGTTCCAATGCTATCTAAATGCGATCAACTGACCGCACAGTAAGAGACGCGTCGTTCATCGTGAATCCCCCGTGGTGGATAATGAAGGTAGATTGCACCAGCATCTCACGAATTAGGACCTCACAGGTAGGCCGAGCGGGACTGGAGGCCACCAGCGACTTGCGTCATGAACGCTGAGGCTGGCTAACCTATGCACCAGAACTCAGCTTAGTCCTAAGAGATAATCGAAGAAAAATCGTTTTTTAGATCTATTTGAGAGAGCGTCATGTGTTCGAATTTCGATAGTCTGCATTCTGCCGGAAACGTTAATGGTACACGAACAAAAGTAAAAGAAAAAGCATTGGCAAGATAGGTTAAAGAAACTTATTAAAAGCAGGATGATCAGCTACCTCGGAGGAGCGAAGTCTGAACTGAAGTACGGGCAGAGGGGCGTAGGCAACCGGTGCATACATGCTTGCCACAATGGGTGAAGAGGCGAACGTGAAGAACTTCTCAGCCTTCGAGTTTGTGTTTGCCGCCTTGCTGGGTTGTGAGTAGATGGGTGCAGCTATGAACCGGCGGATTCCGACCTAAAGGGCCCGGGGTTAAGTAAGCAAAGGAAGACCAAAAGGCTGTCACCAAGATCAACCTCGATACAATGCAAGGTTTAAAAAACGAAAGAACGTTATCTGTCTTGAACCGCGGTGGAAGGCTTTTGAAATTGAGCCGCAATTTTGTTCTCCATTCAGATGCGAATTTTCTTATATGTACACGGGCTGGTCCATTGTGTTCAGTATAAACTGCACTTTACCACCCTTTGTTTATTCTAACTATAAAAATTTATAACAACGCTTTGAAGAAAGAAACTCTTGCCCGAATTTGTGCAAATAATTCACGGAAGACCGTTCATGATGCCGACAGTTGCAGCTTTAGGTCACTATGTATCGTTTTTTTCTTCCAGTTCTACCTTTTACGTACCCATTTTTATCCACAGTGAATGGAGGTCTTTTTTTGAAAATTTTGAAATGATGCTTTCAAAATAAAGTATATATTTCTCTCTGAAAAGGTATGTACTTTTGTCAGGAAATATGCGAGCTTGGGGTAAAGCCCTCTGGACAAGTCTATAAGAACAGTCGAGCCGAAATCCCTAAGTTACAGCGAAGCAGCGACGTAATATTAACAATCTACCAACAAACAGTACATAGTGTATAAATATACACTAGAAGATATCCGACCGCCCGTTCGAATATTTCCACTAGATTCCTATTGATCTAACCAATTTTAAGGCTATCTCGAGCAGATCGCTTGGGATAGCTTACTTCGTGCCCGTCGGAAGGTAAAAACAGAGTTAATGAACCGATTTCAGCAGAAACGCGGTTCTATAATGTGAGATGATTAGCAAAAGACTACACGCAACCGAAGGTCTCCAAACGTATCACCAGTAACATAGTGTAAATTTACGCAGAGAAAAAGGGAATTGGGGACAAGAAAAAGACGTACTTATCCGACAGAAGCAATTAAATATAAACGGTAAACATTGCTCATGGATGTAGGAAAATCCCAGTTGATGCCAAACGAAATAACAGAGACCAGTGCTTTTTTTAAGCAAATAGTTTACACTACTATCAAATGGGCAATAGTGTGATAAAAAGAAAATTTGCGTGGGATCACACGTACATGAAGACAGATTTCTTGTTCTAGGAGCAACGGTGCTAGCTAAATGTCCAGAAAATTGTCTTGTTAATTTGCTGGATCACTAAATCCTCCGCAGTTCCCTATGTGGGTTTTGGTACACAGATAAGTACTCTTAATCACATTACTTCTTGAGCAATGTCTAAGGAGCATGGGATGGTAGGGACCCGCATAGATGCTCGACCGGTTTGTTAGTGGGCGGACGAATAAACCACCGACAGCGTAGCTTCTGGAAAACTTCCAACCCAAGAATGCAATAAAATCTCGATGCTGGCATAAAAGGAAACAAGGTAAACCCACTGTTAAAAGCGAATGCACATGCATGGAGGAATCTCCGGACGAAAACCGAGAACCAGTAGAGCTACCGCATTTGGTTCACATGAGAGGTGAAAGATTGTGAAAAACGTAGCTAGTATGCCTAAACGATGAGTCGTCAAGCATGAGATTTGTAGCAATAAATTCTAATATTTTGTAAATATAATGAATAGTTTGCTTCATCAAAGTATATACCCACACTGGCAATACGATCTTGCCATTTCAGCGGTGGCTTGTTCAGTCTGGTGGTAATCAAGGGGTTTGGAAGGCCGGTTTTACAGCATTGTCGGAATTAGATTATTTTCCTAAGAAAAAAAGATATCCGCATTCCGAAAGAAGTGGTAGTCAGTGGGGGGAAGATATGGTGAATATGGTGGATGATGCAGAACTTCCAATTCCAACTCCTGTACATTTGCCCACGGCATTTATTCGGTGTGCGGCTTAGAGTCGTGCAATAGAATAGGATTCACTTACTTGACAAATCTATGCTGTTTTTCTGCAAAGTTTGGATCATTTGGTCCAGCCGTGATCGGCGAGTCAAGTTTGATGAAATCACAATGGATCACACCTGTGCCAGACAATCAAACACTGCACTCTAAATGTGTTTTGGTGACTTTTCCTTGTCAAACTACTGCGCTGAACGTTTATGGTTATCATACTGGATCCATTTCTCATCATACTTTAAAATTCGATTTAAAAATGAATCGTCTTTGCAACAAGAAAGAAACACCCGATAGGCTTCCGAACGTTGCTTCTGCTTTTCATTCAGTTCGTGTAGAACCCACATATCCAACTTTTTTAACTTTTCCGACTTAAGCTAGGTATTTTAATATTGTTCGCCTGCTAACATCAAACATCAACGATAATTCATGTGCCCTTTATGATGGATCTGACTCGATGGTGAATTTCAGTTCGTAACCATTCGTCTTTGATTCTGGCTGACCGCGTGGCTAATTCACTAGGTTCACGGTACCAGAACTAAATTTCGAAAACCAATTTAATATTCCCATTGAAACCAGTAAAACAACGAGCCCGTGGCTCAGTGGTTAGTGTTGGACGTCTGATCAACAATACGTCATTAATATTCCGAGCTGTCATAATTGTACGAATTTCAGACTTTTTTTATCTTTAAAAAATAATACTTATGTTTTGTATTATTTTTAAAGAATCAAATGGAGAGAAATATAGGTGGTAGCTTTCTAAGAAAAACAAAAGAATTTCAAAAGAGAAAACCAGCGAGAAAAAAGGAGCTTTAAAAGTTGACCATACGCCAACCCAATAAATCATTATCCAACCAATGGCAAAGGACGATGTGATGACTGTCTTAAGATGGCAAGAGTACACTTGGTTGCTTGACAGGATTTTTTTCTGTGAGCTGACGGATAAATAACCGACAGCGCAACTGCTGGGAAATTTCCAACCCAGGAAGAAAAAAACGTCTACCTCAGCATACAGGGGAGTAATGTAAATCCACCGTCAAGGGCATGGAGTCTCCGGACGAAAACCAAGAACCAATAAAGCTACCGCATTTGGTTCGTAAAAGACATGAGAAATAGGGAAAAACCGTAGTTGGTGCGCCTAAGCGATGTGAAAAACAGTGATCCACCATAAACACGGATGTTCCAGAGCATAAAAAATGGCTCTGATTAGGGGAAAAAAACAAGCGAATGAGTGTTTATTATACATTGAATAAGCGTGCTAGGCCACGAGGCTGCCTTCTTTAATTTCTGAGGAAATTCATGCTCGAAGTTGGAGTAGATCCCTTGGAGCAATTTTTCGCAAGCTCAGTTCAAAATTTTATATATTTGAGGCAGCAGGGAAACGGGAGTCCATATGCCAGCAAACACACGGGGAGTGCTGGGGGGACCCACTGATGAGCTGAGCCCCTCGCAGCTGCGTCATACAGCAGCACGACACGACAGTTCGACCGTCATATTCCGACGATGTCCACTGTAGGCTCCACAGCAGGGTGGGTACAGAAACGGTGACTGGCGCATGAATAAGGTTTAAGTGATAGTAGGCTTGCGTTGTAACTACCGCACTCCCTCTTCCCTTACCCGCCTGTGCCGGGTGTTAAGATAGTCAAGAAGACCAGAAGCGGGGTCGGGCGCAGGCGGATGACGCGGTCGGACACCCCCGACCGTGCCGCAATCACTGAATCAGATACCACGGAGTGGGAGCGTGCCATAAATGGCAAAAGTGGCTGGTGCGGCGTGAACCTGCCCCTATGCGTGCCACCACGCTCCCCCACATGTTCGGCATGCGTTATGGGAGCTTAACCCGAGTAACGCACGCCATGCCCTGATCTGGCCCCCGTGTTGGGTCAGCGCATCTACCACTCGGCCCATTCGGCCTGTTCGGTATTTTAGCTAGTACCTGTGCCATGAGGCCTTCATTAAGAGCTTGAGAAACAATCCACGTTATTATAAACCAAAAGTAGGTCGAAAAGGCAGCCAACGGCTAACGAGGCATAATCAAGCATTATAATGGAGCACAATACTGACTACAATTCACGCACCTGGAAGAGGGTGGGCTCCTTGGCCATTATGGGGTCAGCATCGAAGGTGTTACCCTTGGGGTTGGACGGTGCCTCTGTTAATTCTTTGGCACGTTTTTGCATCACAAGATGAAGTACCGAAAGACAGCGTTCGTAGGGCAGTAAAGACCAAACAACGAGGGGTTGAACCAGGCGAGCACCATCTGACCTCTGAGTGTGGGCTGAGATCAAGGCGGAGGCCAGCTGACGATCCATTGGCCCGATCGTGAGGGTGGCCAGCGAACCGGAGGGAATACGCAGGGGGGTAACCAAGAGGGTCAGTTACCTCGCCAGTTGCAAGTTTGCGCAGCTGAGACAACGTATACTTCACGATAGTTCGACGATTGTGTGGGTAGTTTGCGAACCTGCCAAATAATAGGCTTCAATTATGTAGGCCCGCAGAGGGCAGTGGATGAGCTATCTCATGAAATATGAACTGAAATTCTTAAATGTTTTTTTTCGATTTTAAAAGATTACTTAAATAAGTTCATGGTAGTATTTATCGTAGAGCATACTTCCAAGATATTCCAGTCATTTCGGGATGCCGGCTTTTGGACGAACTTCTATCCGACCGCCTGCAAAAACAACACTATATAACATGGATAGTTAAATGGTATGGATGTTTCCATCGATTTTCAATTCCGTTAGAGATTCAAATGCTTTATAGAAAACATGCAGGAAACTATTCTTTCCTGTACTCATTTGGTAGAAAATTACGTCATCTTAAATGTTTTCACTTAAAGAAAGAGCATCCTTCGATTCTAAAAAACTTTCCCAATTTCTAAATAATTTTGAACACGACCCGCAATCGCAGTTGCTCTTACAGTTTCAAAACCACATCCTACATACATTCTCCCTAAGGAAAACTACTCATTTCTGAATACTTTTAGGACGATGTCACATAGTACTCATAAAATATCCTAATGGATGTGGACCACTTTATACACTTGATAAGCGGCATGGATACGAGGCTTTAGGCATGGTTACTTCATTGTCTTTAAAAAAATGCAAAGTAGAATCCTTGTTAAACCGACAGATGACATTTCTGTTCAAAAGCCGACACCCTGAAGTGACTGGAATACCTTGGGATTTTGCTGTACGGTAATTCACTTTACAACCATAATTAAGTAATCTTTTCGAAGTGAAAACAAGTTTCAGAATTTCGGTTAACATTTCGGGAGATAGCACGTCTATTTTAAGTTGCAACAAAAGAAGAAAAACTTTGGTAGTGACTGTTTGATTAAAAAAATCCGGACTCTCTAGGCGAGCCTGTTTTTGTCTGGGTGGCTGCTTTGATAGGAGGGCAATGAAAACTGTCTATGCCAAGATGAATTCCGCCTCGTGGCAACTCTTCTCTGGCATTCCGCGTTCAATATGTTCTCTGGACTGTGTCTTAAAATTTGAAAGTATGCATTGAAACAGGTGTGCCCGATGCACTATTGGTATAACTGTCACTCATTATGACCTCGTCGTCTTGCGATTTCCATAGAATATTGGGAAAAAAGCAACTTATGCTAATTCAGGGTTGAAACTTTGGACTCCGTCTCGCGGCTAACTTTTCCTTGTCGGTTGGGTTCTCCAATTTCCCTAAAAGGCAGTCTGAGCGAATGACGCACGTACTTGTACTTGTTACGGCTGCGATCATGCCTGACCTAGCCGACCTTGATGTTGTCACAGAATGTGCCTCTCCACGCGTGACGATTCACGGCAGCAGACCTGGACAGCTCAATCTATTCTCTTCGCCAACGAAGGAGGCCAGATACGAAAGGTGCAATAACAACTTCCATGTGCTGACAAACTGCATCAAGCCCCTCTTTGACGCCCCTTATTGAGAAGTGGTGCCGGATCGAGGCCAGTAAACTTGAGCTCGTGAGATGGGCGACGAAGAACGTGCCCAAAGCACCTCAGTCGTCGTTTATGAATGACTTTGATATCCTTGCTGTGTTTTCTCAGTGAGTGCGAACTGACTTATTTGAGACAAAGTTGGTGTATTTCGCTCGAAGGATGGTCCGCAAGCAGTAGTAGTCAAATACCTCCCGTGTTCGCTCATCTTCCATGTGCACGGCCCAGCATTCACAGCCATAGAGGACAGACCAGACGGACGCACAGTACATGCATATCTTTGTGGCGATAGAAATATCGCGTTGGGTCCATAACCACTTTCTAAAGCTTGAGAAAACCCGACGAGCAGCATCGATTCAGAAGAGAATTTTATCCCTACTCTGTCCAATCGACAGTAACCTCGCCCTCGAGATATTTGAAACTGTCTACCTCTTCAAGTTGACAGCCATCAATTTCGAGAGATGCCTTCCTCTGGGTAGGGATGCAGCTTCAAAACACTTTGGTCTGCCAAGCGTTTATGGATAAACCGACCGATTTAGTGACCTCATTTACTCGTGACACCACACAGTGTAGATAACCAAAACTTGAAGCTATTAAGGCGATATCATCCACATAGTCCAGATCAGTCAGCCGGCGTCCGGGTGCAAACTCAACACCATCCTCTTTATGTAGGGCTCTCACAAGAATCCAGTCAATAGCATAATAGAACAGAATGGGCGACAGGGTACAACCTTTTCGAACGCCAGACCGAATACCGAACGATTGTGAAACACTGTTATCGAACAAAACTCAGTCGTTGAGCTGTAATAGACCTTGATCATGGCGATTAATTTCGGTGGTACACCATCTAGTGCTACAGGCGCACGCAAGAAAGCGTCCCCCTTCGTTCCGGCAAAAATGAAAGATAATAACGCAGGATATTCCTCCAGTAGTAGAGGCTATAGACTGTGGCTGTGTGCGCTTTTTAAGTCGGATTCAGTCGGCTGTCATTGCCCAGCAAGGAAGGACCGTTCGCCCGCGGGCCTACTCGTTCATGTGGGCAAAGGAAGAGATGGCGAGTACAGCCGCTGGCTCGTCATACAAAACTTTAATATCTAGCTTCTGTAATGGGGGCACATAGTACTCGTAGGTTGCAGCCTTATGCTACTGATTCAAATGACAGTTTATGAAAGCGAGGTTGCCTTGCTTTATTTCCGAAGATATAAAAGCGCGAACTTGGAGTAGATCCTTAAGAACAATTTTTTCAAGCTCAGTACAAAATATAGCATGAGTATTTGAGGCAGCATGGAAAATGGAGTTTATATGACAACAGAAGCACGGGGGACTATGGGGAAACCGCTGATAAGCCGAACCCGTCGCAGCTGCATCGTGCGACGGTGAAAAACACGTGCTTGAGCTTTTAGCCAGAATCTGTGCGGTATCTATGGTAAATAATTAAGTATAAGCCATGAGGCTTTGAGTAAGAGTTTGACAAACAGACCAAGTGAGTATAACCTAAGTTAGGCCAAAAAGACAGACGAAGGCCAACACAAGACAGTGTGGAGCATTACGAGCACACTGCTGACTCCAAGACTAAACTACCATATTAAGCTTCTGCGCGTAAATACATCAGAGTATTTATGGTTCGCAGCCTTCTGTTATTGATTCACATGACAGTTTCTGAAAGCCAAAAAGGTTCGCATGAAGCTTGGAATTTAAAAATCCAGGCAAGTTGACAAGATCGGTTTACCATGAAGGTTTGGCATAAATAAAGGCAGAATCGGTTTGAGGAATGCTCGTGTACACGGGTGAATATATGGTGAGGGTCAAAAAAGGCAGCCAATACACAATAAGTACCGTAAGTCATGCACTGTACGACCTAGATTACTTCCATTGCATATTAAACCTAAAAGGCAATTTTCCGAGTTTGCAATCACAAACTAGTGTCTACAGCCAATTTTTGTCCCACTACAACTTTATTTGAAATATACTCAGGCTAGATGGGCAAAACTATCCCAGGGGAAGGCTGAGATCGGTCTAATTAACAACCTGGAAGCCGAAGTCTTTTCCGGGGCGATCGTTTGTGTCCACCTCCATCAGAGTAAAACCCTTCCACTGTGCCCTAAGTGTAACCAGTGTCACACGCAACAACACTGCTTCAGAAGTCGCCGGTTGGCGGTCTCGTGGAAAATGAGGTGTCATAAGAGCGCAAAAACAGAGCCCGATTTCAAGCTCAAAAGAGATTAGCAATAAGTTGCACAGGTCAACGTACCGAAATATCTTGCCATACTCAAATGGAAGAGAATTGTCGTCCTTAGTGGGCCATGTACACTTGCTAAAGCTGGGGAGACCTCGATACTTTGCGAACCGTGTCCTCGCCGAGACACCAGGCGGGATTTCGACCTACATTGATTTAAGATGAACTGCCGGAAGTTAGCACAACGAATAATTGTTTAAATAACTTATACTTTCAGATCAATTTGGCAATTAGCAACACCATTGGCAAGTAAGATCAGACAGACGTGCATCTAATTTGATTGGTTTTCCTCGAGGTTGGCCAAGAGGTCAGAAAATGCGATTCTTACGATCCGTGCGCGTTAAAAGTTAAGCATTAACTTCCACTTTTGAGAAGCACATTTTACCCTTCCTGTCTCAATAACAGAGATTTTGATTAATAAGGCCTCTGGCATTAAAGCTAAGTCGACAATGAAACTGGAAAATTCTCCATTCCTGCTTCTCATTCATTGGCTCTGAGTGTGCCCTGCTCAGGTACACAACGTTACCGGGGTGTTTAAACCCACGTAAAAACAATCCCGCAGGAACCCCGGGAGGCATTTACCACAATATAATAGGCCTTAATGAAGGCAGCTAACTTGAGTTGTTACTGTCTGGAAACATGCTACTGTGAATTATGCCCTTCTAAGCCAAGCTCTTAAGGAACTTCATTCGAGTTTATTGTCGAGCTTATCTGGGGGTCTGTGAACCAATGCATTTGCCATTAACGTGAGCTTTTCAGTGTTGGTAAGCCGCTGTTTAAAGTCTGTGAGCGCGACGTAAAGATAAGGTCTGCTCTCAGAGGGGGCGAACAGAGCTATCATGTTAAATGCGACATAACTTCCTTCTCTCCAACAGACAAAAAGTTAAAACGTGTTGTACGCCGAAATGTGGAACTACTGACGAAACAAAGCCTGACTGTGAACGCGAGCGTATTCCAGTAACAGTTCCTCTCTGTTAGCACTAAAGTATAAAATTTGTCAATCTGACCGATCGATAACTTTGAAATAAAGCTCCTCAGAGCTAATGAGTTGTAAAAACTGCAGGCGTTGCGCAGCCGGTATTTTTGCATAATTCAGTGGCTACGAATGACGTAAAACACCTTAAAAGTCGAAGTCAGCCACTGGTGAAACATTTTAATGTTCACATTGGCGATAGTTAGGCCGGTCTGAATACGAACCAGCTCCCGACTGACTTCGTAGTTAATTCCAATTAGGAAAATTGTGAGATGGGGCCGAACTGAAATTGAAGGATATCGGACTTGGCAGATCCAAATGCGTATGAGAAAAAAGCACTAGCTAGACGATAGCATTCACTGCAATATCGACACGAGCATTCAGCCATCACATGGGCCTTCTCGGAAACATGCACCTCCATAAAACATGCAGTAAACCACCGCAAAATAAACCACATCATCAAAATATTGCCCATCTATACATGCGTAACGTGTGAATATGTCCGACGATACATACTGCAGACGCAAAATAGGTCTTATTGACCTGTCTTGACACTAGCCCAGACGGGAGGGGAGGAGAGTGTGGTAGATGCTGTGCCAATCTAATATCATAATAAACTAATTCACGCGCAAGTCACCCTCCCTGTGCCATCTTGCTAATAGACATATGGTGCACATCGTTGGCAAAAGCAGTTGAACTGTCAGCTAGACGGCCGCCACAGGCTGCATTTCATTTAGGTCAGAATTGTGCGGAGTGTCGTCTCGTCCAAACCCGGTCCCGGCTGGACAGGCCCCAAGCTGAAAAGTTCTGGCCATGTGCTCCGCGGTTTACGGGACTGGCATAGTAAATGGCTCAACTTCGCCGATCAAATTTGGTCATCTACAACGACGCGATCCTGCAACATGGAGTCAGCTGTACCAATAGTGACAAAAAGCGTCATACTAAGGTTGCGATTTAGTTCGCAGTTACTTACTCCGCGTTTGCGACTGCAAACAAGTGAGACAGTAAGTATTAGGAAGCGCACGAGCTGGTAGTTTGTTACTTCGAATTCGGGCAACAAATCTTATTGATATCAATTCATGTGAGGGGCTTTTACGAAAATATTCGGAACGAGATTTATGAGCCGCCTCCCAAATCGAAACTGACGTCGTCAGCTGAATTGTCTCAGTCTAACTATCGCGGCTTAAGAAATGGACCTATTTTTTCGAAAGAAATATACAGAGCATACACTTCAGGGACAATGAAAACCACCTTAAACGCTGAGCCCTTTATTCAACACTGGTCGAAGTAGTCAAATTACTACATATTACAACGAAAACCCCTTTTATTGCCGAAAGTGAGTTGACGCGGCTGACAAGAGCTTTAAGTAACAAGCTTGGGTAAACATTTATGATCCAAATTAGTTTCCTCAGACTGAGAGTTTATACAATATGTAGAAAAATCGCATCAGAAACGTAAGAGTTAAAGTGATATCTTTTGCTCTGAACGGGGCATAAAAAGTTTAAACATTATACCATGAGATGTGTCACCTTGGAAATACACGTGACATCCTCTAGTCACTGATGAAAACCAAGCTGACAAATGGAATTTTTACCTCGTCCGGAAACTGGTACTCAAGGTACGCTGCCTTGGCCTTTTCAGCTTCAGTAGTCAATGCTGACGAGGGAATTTTGTGCACGATATCCTGCTTCCCAAAGGAACATGTCTTCTTTGACGTCGCATCGCTTTCTTCTAAGTCCAAGTCGTCTGCTTCGTCATCTGATGCCGAAGGTATTTCCGCGACCTCTTCGTGATCAGACATTTCATCATCATCTAGCGATTTGTTAATAAAATTGTCTCAGCCATAACAGAAACTCTTAAATAGTTTCAATGGATGATAATATCAAAAAATCGGGTGGAACTATCACGAATTCGTATCTAAAACTCCGTGGTGGAAGATAAATGATCAAAATTACCGATAAACGGTTCCCGTAAAGCGGCAATTTCAAGATTATGGCTTGAAAATAAGCACCGCCCAGTGTGAAACACAGATGTTGCATAAATGAGGTAAAAGAGTGGCAAACATAACCAGAAACGACTAATTAAGCTGTTGTGACTGTAACGGTTTTTTCTCCGATACGTTTGAGGATCATCCTTTTGAACGCTCGGTAAGCAATTCTGACAGATTCTGCTCAGTATCGGGATCGGATTTTCAAATTTTTCTGATCAAACAATCGCCTGTGAAGGACACATCGGGAAGAGATAAAGCAAACGTACAAATATGCTTGGCCATCGTATAAAAGCTACGTCAAATACAATTGTGTCTTACAACACAAAGAAGATAACCCAAACCTGGCTGGTTAACGATGGAACTAGGCCAGATATGGTTATTTTATGTCTCTTACATCTCTTGGTCATACTTGAAATCTGCATATTTATTGAATACGAGTATCGGAATAATCAACTGTTTTTGAAAAGGCGACAGATTAAATGTCAAGCTCCGTGTTAGTATTTAGCAACCGGTTTTCATATTGTGGAAAAAAATCAGCAAGACGATATGATTTTTTTTGTCTGCTAAAACCAAATTACCAGTCTCAGGGTTAGACTCGTCTTCTTCATCATCGTCAATCTGCATTTCATTCCAGACCGCCGACAACGTGCTTGCAAGACTGTCATCGGGTCCGGATGTGGCTATCCAGGAATTCGGTCGCGGAGGTACCTGGTGGGCCTTAATACCACCTGTTCGGTATTCTGTCCAGTCAGCCTTTCGAAGAGGAAAGTCACCCCAGCCCGTCAGGTGAAGAAATGGACAGCCACCCCGAGTCTGCTCGGTAAACGACTGCGAAATATCGTAGAGCGGCAGATCCCAACCGCGCAAAATGCCGCCTACCTTCATATAGACTTCACCCTCTAAAAGGTAATGAGGAACGAGATTCCAGGTCACTAATATAATAGGTTGTTTGGCCGACTAGGTCAAGGCTACCTTGTACTACTGAAGATAGGGCACTCTACTTTTTTGTTTAAAATACCGCCTGATAAGGCAGATTTCCCTTGGGCAGATGCGGCGATCATTATTTTGCGAAAGTACAAAATTGCTGAGTAAGCATATGCCATGCTCTCGTGCATAGTGGTCCAATAAACGCGAGAAATATGATTGATACATTGTCAATATGCTCATAAAACATGTGCGCTTGGCTATCTTAAGGCAATGTTGGGTGGAAACAGGCTTTCCGTTATAGTGCATTTAAATACGTAGTATGGATAGTGAAGACGTAGGTAAGACAATCTTTGACAGCAAAACATAAACAATGGGGATATAAAAGGCAACGGATTAGCTCTATACTTGAGTGGAGTCGAGAAATAAATTGTGTAATCTCTCTGAAAATACTCTAAGCAGTGGTCAGAGAAGGCATCGGCCACAGGACCAATATGGATATATATGGCGTTAAGTGAATGCCGTAAAGAGAGGAAGCGGTTGTAGTCACTTAGAATAATTTAGATGCGTACTGGATCACTTAGAATGAGCTATTATCTGACATAGTATGCTGGAGTTGGACATTTTCTAAGAAATCAGCCCCTAAAAAGGATTAACACAAAAGAATAAATCGAACATCTATAGAAAACTTCACATTCAAATTCAAGGACTTTAAACAAACGCGGTGCTGCCAGCAGATATCAGAACAATGTTGGCTGCAATAACATAGCCAGCTGCAAAGGTTTGGTGAACAATAGTTAATTGTTGGAAAATTGCTGCCGGAAGTTTCATTCGAGGATGAAAATGTGATCAAGGCATTCACTTTGACCGGACCTATTTGTTAAAGGCCATTGAATCGCAGGCAATCATCGATGGATTACAACCATGAAACTTAAATAATATCATGTTAAGCAAAGAAGGTTGTACTGATTTAAAAAAACACGAGACACTGACCATTCTCTTCGTATGGCTCGGTTGATATGTCCTCTACTAGCATTCCACAACGAAGACGAGTGGATGTGATGCCAACTTTGAGGGCATCCTTGGAAGACAAGTAGTTATCAGCAATGCAAAAAGTTGGTTTCTTTTGTGACTGAGCCAAGTGACGAAGAAGGCTAAACGCGTCAGCTGTTGAGTTGAGTACCCGAACTTTCCTTCATTTACAGTGAATTTCATCTAAAGCAGAATTAAGAAAAACCAGTGAATATCTGCTACAAATATAGAGAATTTCGACTGTACATACGAGTGCAAAACCGTGTCACTATCAAGACTGCAATAGGTTTGGAGCTGCCCATAAACAGAAAAAGAATCTAATAAAATTTAACAGTACTTATGGAGAGTAATTCACTAGAAAAAAGGCCATCCTAAACGCAAAAGCACAAACGATCCATGCTGGGAATTATTCTGAACAGCTAGGGTTAGGCTGGAAGCATGAAATAGTCTGAACTACCGAGTTGCAGAATGAACTTGAATACTTCCTCTGATTGTCGTTGCTGATATATTTGACGGAATGGGAGTCTGACTGTATCACAGTGGCACCCAAAAAATCGACGGTTAGGCAAGAGAGGTCTTTAGTTCGGCATGGATGACGTTAAAATTGAATGCCTCCGAAGGCATGTTATATATATTAAGAGTACTAATGATTGCACATGAAATGCCGAGACAGCGTTGGCAACACATAGGACATAAACTTATAAAATAAAAAATGTCTTAGGTGAAAAGTGTGAACGGAAAATATGTTAATGCTTCCATCGTGGCGTGATATTTCGCAGAAAAAAATGGGAGCAATAATTCGGTTACCTGCAGCTGGGCCAACAGTTCTCTGGTGTCCGAAATATTCGACATAACACAGAAAACTGATGGTGGTAGCCCCTGAGCATACAAGGCGCTCAGTAGTTCTGAATATGAGCCGGGTTCGACTTTCCTTATATCGCCCGGGAGGACAAAAATAATCCAATCTGCCAGACGTGCGAGGTCCAGGTTGCCAAGTAAATCATCGAAGCGACCGTTTACCAGGGCAAACTCGCGCTTTATCGATGGGCAGTTGAGATAGTTTACTTGAAAGCCCTTATTCGTGAACTGCAGTCCCGAAGAGTTACTTGTGCTACTGCGATCGCCGCTTGCAAGTAGAGTCTGTGTGAGGTGTAAATCTACTCCTTCATGTAAGGGAAGAAGGAGACACATAAGCGGCCTTGAAAACCGTTGATTCGATGAGACCTTTAAAAATAAAACTACGGGAAAGCCTAACCATTTTTAATTTCGCTTGTCTTTGCTGTTTTGCCAAGTGTTTCCGTAACTTTTTCGACTTGTGGGCCTCAACCTTCTGAACGCGGAGTGTAACCTTTTGCGAATTTAGACGTTTCTTTTCCCCCTTATGTTTTTTGTTACTCTGTTTTAAGCTGCCACTAACGTGGCGGAGGGGAGCCATCGTCGACAATCACGTGAAACCGCAGGCGTGTGCACACTCACGTCGAAAGTGTGCCGTAACGTCAGATGAATCAAACTATATGTAGGTGTAATATTGGTCACGATGACGCGAAGGCTATACCCAGTCCTTAGACTTTCGCATCTGTCAATCTTGTATGTAACACATTTTCTCAAAATCAAGCACGACAAAACGAGGACCATGCAATTATAGTGAGATCAGTAAATGCTATACTCTCAGTGTCATCGTGCGACCACATTTAGATTAGCGAATATCAGTTCGGGCATCGTAGATGAACAAATATATTTATATCCTCGAACATGTGCAAAGGAGGGCAACGAAGATGGCTTGAGGTCTTAAGGATTTACCGTACCAGGATAGGTTGAAAAAAAACTTGACTTATTTCCTTTGTCTTATAGGCACTAACGGTGTAGGGTCTCCGGTGTTGTATTTGCCTCCACACCCGGTATATCTGACTCCCGAACTTCCCACCTCCCCCCTCTCAAAAAGTCCTACGGTGGGGTAGACAGCAACCCCGTAGGCGGCCCAGGCTAACTCGAGTCGTTCTCCTACTAAAACAAAACCGTGACCCATAGGGGAGTTCGGCAGCCATGTGGGATATCCGAGCAGCCCTATTTAGGGACAGCACTGCTTGCCTCCTCGCTTGAAAAGGTTCCCTAAACAAAAGCTGGTAATCACGTCTTCTGCAGCCGGCCTCGGCTCGCAGAGCGCAAAATACGCGGTCTTTAAACTGAAACAAACAAAAATACCCCCTGTCCTTATGCCCCTCGCCATACCCTCCAGGCTGCACAGGTGAGACCACTCACACTAGCAGCCTGGCATGTTCGTTTCCTTTTAGACAATGCTAGAAGCAACCGGCCGGAACGGAGGATGGCACTTGTCGCTCAGGAACTGGCGCACTACAAGGTGGACATTGCTGCTCTAAGCAAGAATCCATTCTCTGAGCAGGGTCAGCTGGAGAAGGTGGCTGCTGGCTACACCTTTTTCTGGAGCGGCCGTCCAAAGGCAGAGAGACGCAACGCTGGTGTTGCCTTTGCCACCGGAACGACATCGTTGGACGGCTGCCCTGTCTGCCGAATGGTTTCAATGATCGCCTGATGAGCCTCCCCCTGCCTCTTCAGGCAGACCAGTTCGCCACCATCATCAGCGCCTACGCACCCCAATGAGGAGCTCTGATGCGGCGAAGGACAAACTCTACGAGGACCTGCACGCCTGATGGTGACTGTGCCGAAGGTGGACAAGTTCATTGACCTTGGTGACTTCAACGCCCGCGTCGGGTACGGACATCGCTGCCCCGCAGAGAGTGCTGGGCCCCACTGTCTCGGTAGCTGTAACCATAATGTCCTTCTGCTTCTGCGAACGTGTGTGGAACATCATCTCCTGCTGACCAACACCTTCTTCCACCGTCCGACGCTGGAGAAGGCCAAGTGGATGCACCCTCGGTGGCGATACTGGCAGCTGCTGGACTATGTTCTCGTCTGGAGGCGAGATTGACAGGACGTCCTGGTAACCAAGACAATCCGCGATGCCAATTGTTGGACAGATCACCGCCTCGTCATCTTCCAGATGCGGCTCCGAATGCAACCCCGACGAAGGCCCTTATGTTAGAGGCCACCAGGTAAGTTAAATACTATTTTGTTTAATTTGCCTGCTTACTCTTTTGATTTCAGCAACCAAATAACCCAGAAACTGGAGGACCTGCATGCTCCAGAATGTACCGCCACCGTGAAGACACGATGGTGTCAACTGCGAAAGGTCATCCAGTCCGCCGCCCTCGAAGTCCTAGGACGCGCCCGCCGTCAACACTAGGACTAATTTGACGACATTGACGCCGACATCAGGAACTTACTCGCGGAGACGAATGGACTACACAAAGCCTAAATGGACCTTCGGACTGACGCCACCAAAGCAGCCTTCTTGTGATGCCGCCGACTTGTACAGCAATGGATGCGGGAGATGCAGGATGACTGGATGATCCAAAAGGCTGAGGAAATCCAGGGGTATGCGGACCGCAATGAAATGAAAAACTTCTTCAAAGCCATCGAGGCCATCTACGGCCCGTGTGTCAAGGGGACCGCACCGCTGCTCAGCTCTGACGGCACATCACTGCTGACAGAGAAATCGCAAATTCTGAAGCGCTGGGCCGAGCACTTCAGAAGTTTCCTTAATTGCTCATAAGCCATTTCCGATGCTGCCATTGACCGACTCCCGCAATTGGACACAAACAATGACCTGGATCTGCCGCCTTCCCTACCAGAAACCATCCGGACCGTGAGGCAGATGTCCAGCGGTAAAGGACCGGAATCCGACGCAATCCCACTGGAAGTCTACAAGCACGGTGGGCCCCGGCTGATTGCAGAACTCCCAAAACTCTTCCAGTATATTTGGCACCAAGGACAAGTTCCTCAGGATTTCAAAGACAGTGACCATCGTCCATCTCTACAAATGGAAGGGGAACCCGCAACTTTGTGATACTCACAGAGGCATCTCATTGCTCAACATATCCGGGAAAAACTTTGCCCGCATCCTTCTCAATCGTCTGAACGGCCACCTAGAGCACGGCCTACTCCCGGAAAGCCAATGTGGCTTCCGCCGCCACTTCGGAACAACCGATTTGTTCTTTGCAACCCGCCAGCTACAAGAGAAGTGCCAGGAGATGCGAACTCACCTTTACACTACCTTCGTGGATCTAACGAAAGTCTTTGACACGGTGAATCGCGACGGACTGTGGAAAGTCATTCATAAATTTGGTTGTCCTGAGCGTTCCACGCACGTGGAGCGTCAGCTTCATGTCGTGATGAAGGGCGTGCTTCACTGACAACGGGACGGTATCCGAAGCATTCGCAGTGACCAACGGAGTGAAGCAGGGCTGCGTATTGTCTCACATACTGATCACTCTCATGTTCTCGGCTATGCAGATGGATGCCTACTGTGATGAGCAGCCTGGGATCCGCATCGCCTACAGAACTGACGGACACCTTCTCAACAGTCGGCATATGCAGGCTTCAACGCGCGTGTCTACGACTACAGTCCATGACTTGCTCTTCGCGGACGACTGCGCCATTAACAGCGTAACGGAGGAGGAAATGCAAAGGAGCATGGACCTCTTCGCCACAGGCTGTGCCGATTTTCAATTAACAATCAGTACAGCCAAAACGGTTGTCATGCACTAGCCGCCACCCAGCGCGAAACACCATGCTCCGCGAATCAATGTTAACGGTGCTCAACTCAAAAAACGTGGAAACCTTCGCTTATCTAGGAAGCAAGCTGTCATGCAACGCGAAAATCGATGACGAGGTTGCCCAACGGATCTCCAAAGCTAGTCAGGCCTTCGGCCAGCTGCAGGCCTCCGTGTGCGATCGCCACGGTATGCACCTGAACACCAAACTTAAGATGTACAATGCCGTAATCTTGACGACACTCCTTTACGGAGCGGAGACCTGGGCCATCTACTCAAACCAAGCCAGGAAGCTGAATCACGTTCATCTCAGCTGCCTCCGCAGAATACTGAAGCTGAAATGGAAAGACAGGATCCCGGACACGGAAGTCCTGGAGCGGACCGGAATCCTTAGCATCTGCGCCATCCTGAGGCAAGTGCAACTGCGATGGAGCGGCCACCTTGTAAGAATAGACGACGTGCGACTACCCAAACGACTTTTCTACGGAGATGTCGCTACGGGTGCTCGCCGACAGGGAGGTCAAAAACGACGCTAGAAGGACACTTTGAAGAAATCGCTGAAGCAACTGCAAATCAACCCGGTGACCTGGGAGGACCTCGCTCAGGATAGACTGGCATTGAGAAGATCCGTGAAGACTGGTTCAGAAATCTATGCGGCCAACCGGATCGCCGCCGCCAAGGCCAAAAGAGCGGCTCGAAAGTCACCAGCGCCCCGGACCAACATCGTCAATGCCAGGGCCCTGCCAACATGCCCGCGCTGTCAACGATTCTTCCGCGCGAGAATCAGCCTGATTGGACACCTTCGGAGGCAATGCACCAACAATCCGACAATTTAAACTTCTACGTCAAATTCTGTCAACCCTCCTTCAGACTGCCCCACCCTCACTCCTGGCATCAATTCCATTACTCCCACCATCATAGAGACCATATCACTCTACTCATCGCCTGTTATCCCCACCACCACCGTCACCACCTCCACCACCACCAGCGAATAGGACTCTGTCCTAAACTGTCCTCAAAGCGACCGCACATTCACCTCACGCATCGGCCTGGTCGGTCACTTGCGAATCCATCGTACAGAGACTGGTGAACCAGTGCCTGGAGCACCAATACTTAGCAGAGATCGTCGCCTCCACTGTCCTCACTGTCTTTGCGCATCCACTCATCCCAGGGGCCTATTCGGTCACATGTGCATCCATGACAGCTGAATTCACCGCAATGCCAACAAAACCGATACATCATGCACACCCTCCACTCCTGCCATTCTTACCGCCACTGGCACGTCACCTTCCATGAATGACATCCCCTAGCCTCTACCGATTTTTCCTGCCCACAATGCACCCGCAACTTCAACTCCCGCATTGGCCTGGTCGGTCACCTGTGAATCCATCGCATGGAGGCTGGTGAACCAGTGCCTGGGGCTCCAACATACAGTTGCCGTGCCCGCCTCCACTGCCCTCACTGCTCTTGCACATTTACACACCGCATGGGCCTATTAGGACAAATGGGCCTCCACGACATCCTGCGGTAAATCACTGGAGGCTAAGCCACATCAGCGCACACCTTCTACACTAATACATAGACAACAACTTCAAATCATCATAATGTACCTGAAAACGTCACGGTGTCCTAGAAACCGTGGCTTGGAAGGCTGCCAATCTGACGCTTACACCAGACCGCGTCGTCGGCCCAGTGTATGTGCTGTGTGTCGAGTGGCTTACCAGTGGGCTGGAAGTCAGTCGGCGATGGCTCCTCCATATACCCTGAGTAAGTTAATCCTGGTGTGTGCGTTATGGGGGCCAGGTCGTGCTGTGGCGCGCGAAGACGGGTACGCCGACCCGTCAGCCAATGCGCCCACTCCCACCTCAGACAACTGAATGGCTCGGATGGTGGTCTGATTGTGGGGGTGAAGGAGAGAGTGAGGTCAATAGCTCAGCGCATTTTCTTCACTATAAACAATCTGATGCGCTTGAAACTATCACGTTGCGCTAAAAGCCGTAGCTTAGAAGGTTGCCAACTGACGGGATAACTCGGACCGCGTGGTCAGACAGATGTGTGTTTTGTGTGGAGAGGTTGATAGGCGGACTAAGAGTCAGCCTGCAATGGCTCCTTCTTAATGTGGCCTTTATGGCACTCCCACTCCGTGAGACGGAGCCAGGTGTGGTGGTACACCCAGGGGCGGCTCCATCTGTGCCAGCCAACTGCGCTCTCTCCCATCTTCGGTCTTCTTGACTCTGTCTTGTCACCAGGCTCAGGTGGGGAAGGAGGAGAGAGTGCGATAGCTGCAGCGCAAGGCTACCATCACTTAAAACTAATTCACGCGCAAGTCACCGTCCCTGCATCACCCTTCCGTGGAGCATACAGTGGATATCGTTGAAATCGATGTTCGAACTGTCATGTCATGTCAACGGTGTAGACTGCTCTGGAAATAACGAATTATCCCTGAGCATGTTTATCACAGAGACTGGAGGATTACTTGGAGTTTTTCGCTACAACTCATCTGCGCGATCATCCGTGTAAGGTCAAAAAGGAAAGAACGCGGTTAGGCCTCAGAAGTTTTTTCTTCAGCGAACGAGTGGTAGGACTATGGAATTAGCTACCAATTACGATGGTTACCGCCAACATAGTCTTGGATTATAGTCTTGGATTACAGGCAGCACTTCTGTTAGAAGGAAGAAGGAACTTACGGGGATCGCACAAACAAGTGTTTTTTCAGCCGGATTACGAGCCGAGGGAACGGCTGAAAATGAGGGAACTTCGGAAAGAATTGATGGAGAGAATTGGCAGAGGAGAGAAACGGCTGAAAATCAAAGACGGTCAAATAGTCCACATAAATGGGTCATTCCTGTGGCTTAAACCTGTAACAATGAAGGCTGGGTCTCCCCGACGAATAGGTCATTGAAAGTCATCTCTGCAAATTTACAAAGCCTGTTCAACAAGCTGGACGACCTAAGAAACGTTGTTGACGAAATAAAACCAGACGTTATGGCTTTCACTGAAACGTGGCTTACTGCAAAAATAACTGATTCCGAAATATCCCTCAGAGGATATCAGCACTTCAGGAGAGATAGACCAAAACGAGGAGGAGGAGTCATAGTTTATGTCACTCGCAAGCTGACCGCAATGGCTGACATACATATTCCATTACGCGATGTGGAAGTCTTAAGCATTACTATATCTGCTAAGTATTCTAGACCACTGACGATATCGGTTGTGTACCGTTCGCCTTATCAGACTTATGATCAGGATCTCATTCTCATAACGGAACTCTACAAAGCCAGCGAGAAGAAAGCTGTCCTCATTGTTGGGGATTTTAACGCTCCTGATATTGACTGGAAAAAATGGACTGCGCCGGGAATGCCAGATAACTTCAACCACAAACTACTACAATGGGCAACAGACAAACTTCTCTCTCAGTACGTCACCTTTGGAACACGGACGAGAGAAGGACAACAATCAAACTGTCTTGACCTGATTTTTACCCGAGATGAGGAAAATGTGCTAGACCTACAGGACCGACCACCATTAGGTTCAAGTGATCACATTACGCTGTGCTTCGAGTACTCACTGTTTTTTAAACCAAATTTACCCGATCCTTCTGTAAGAAACATTTGGAAGGGGGACTTTTCACTTATGAGAATACAGCTGTCAGAGATATCCTGTGAAACAGAACTACATGGTGAAACCAATAAAGATTGGATGACATTGAGTTCGTTATTGAAAAGGATTGTTTACCTCAACTGTCCTCTCAGGAAAAAGACAACCACAAACCGCCCAAAGTGGATAAACACAAACTTGCAGGCCTCTTTCAAAAAAAAAGAAATCGCTTCTGGAAGCGTTACAGACAAACCGGCTCCGATGCTCACTTACGGGAATATAAGCAACAACGCAACGTTTGTAAATGTGAGGCTTCTAAGCTGCGGAGGAAGTTTGAACTAAACATACTGCAAAAATCGTTGGAACACCCCAAAGTGCTTTATGGCTACATACGGAGTACAAAGAGAATTCAGGAAATGATACCTGCCCTTAGGTCTGCAGACGGAAAACTGGAGACCGATGACCAGGTTAAAGCATCCCTTCTTTCCGAATTCTTCCAGACCGTCTTCACTAGAGAGCCTAATAATTTTGCTGCTATTCAAACAGTTTGTCAACCAATGTGTACCCCCTCTTTCCCTTACTCCTCCATCTCCTCCTCATCCAAAACAGAGGACCTAGACCTAGACTTTTCACCGACCGTAGTTAAAACCGAATTACTCCGTATAAAACCAGCCAAGTCGCCTGGGCTGGATAGAATTCCTGCATTAGCCCTAAGAGAACTCGCTAACGAACTGTGTATACCACTGTCCATCATATTCCAAAAGTCCTTTGAAGAAAGCAAACTCCCGGAAGAATGGAAGTGCACATTCATCACCCCGATCTATAAAGGAGGTTCACGACTCGACTGTGAAAATTACCGCCCTGTCAGTTTAACTTGCATAGCGTGCAAAATAATGGAGCGTATTATCAAGAGGCATTAAATGCGCTATCTGGAAAACAACCAAATCCTATGCGATGCCCAACACGGCTTCCGTCCAGGATGTTCCTGTCTCACGAGTGCCCTTCAGTCGCACGAGAAATGGACAAAGGTCACAGATAAGGGTCATGCAGTAGATGTTGTATTTTTTGACTTCAAAAAGGCCTTTGATAGTGTACCACACGGGCTTCTTTTGCAGAAGATTTGGAACGTAGGAATTCAAGGAAAAACTTTTCAATTGGATCAAGAGTTTCTTGTCTTTCAGAGTACAGAGAGTTGTTGTTGGAAACTCTAGCTCAGAATGGGTAAAAGTAGAAAGTGGTGTTCCACAGGGTTCTGTTTTGGGCCCCCTACTCTTCCTTATCTACGTGAACGACTGTCTCAATGACCTAGATTGTGAAGCTGTCATGTTTGCAGATGACATTAAAATATGGACTGAAGTCAGCTGCGCTGATGACGCAAAAGGGTTACAATCGAATATCGACAAACTAAGTGCCTGGTCGGCTAAGTGGCTTCTTAAGTTTAATGTATCCAAGTGCGTGATCCTACATCTAAGCGCCGGTCGAAAAGTATCTCTGAGACACCAGTACTTTATTAATGGCACTGCATTAAAAGAGGTCGAAACATACAAAGATCTGGGCATGTGGACAACTGCTAATTTGATGCCTTCAGAACACTGTAAGAAAGCAGTCCAGAAGGCAACATGTACACTACATTGGATCAGACGTGCGTTTAAAATATTTCCCCCTGATCTATTCGGAAAAGTCTATGGCGCCTTTGTGAGACCACATTTAGATTACGGAGTACCAGCTTGGATACCGTGGAGGAAGAAAGATGTTGACCTCCTCGAACAGGTGCAACGGAGAGCAACGAAGATGGTTGACGGTCTTAAGACTTTACCGTACCAAGACAGATTAAAAAAGCTTGACTCATTTCCTCTTTCCTACAGGCACTTACGGTGTAGCCTGCTCTGGACATTCCGGATTATCAGGGGCCATGATTCCACCCTGAGATCGGAGGATTTCTTCGACTTTGCCTGCACAACTCATCTGCGTGGTCATCCTTACAAGGTTAATAGCGAACGCACGCGATTAAACCTCAGAAAGTTTTGTTTCAGCCAGCGAGTGGTTCGACCTTAGAACTCGTTACCAAGCAAGATGGTTACCTCTGAAAGCATTATTGATTTTAAAAGAAGGCTTGATTGCATTATATTTGACAAAAGACGACTGTCACAGCATGATTTCTTAAAACAGCCTTTTAAAATCTTTCGGGCTCTACTTTTCTTCCACAATGTTTCGCCTATGGCTGTGAAAACGCATTTGAAGCTATCTTATGCTTTGACTCAAACATTTTAAAATGTACAACATTTTATATTGACTGTACACATGCAATGATAACTTAACATTAATAGGGTCATCAAGGGCAATGCCTGTAACCCTTCAAAAAATATATATACATATAGATAAAAGACATCATAATATTTTACACGAGACGAGTCTCACAGCATGAATAAATACAGCCAGCCTTGTAAATTTTTGCTGGCTTTACTCACCTTTTCAACTTTTCTGCATTGAACGGCGACACCTCGTCTTGAATTGTGTTCTGATGTGTTTAGAGCACGTGTGAAATATCTAAACCTTTATACTGACTGTAAACATGCAATGGATAGCTTACCTTAATAGGGCCCTCAAAAGGCATTTATTGTAACCCTCATATAGCTCTGCGAAAACTACCCCTTTACGTCAACCTGTTACTCCCAAAACACAACCTATCCAACTAACTCACGTTTCAAATTATCTTTAAGGCCCTAGATTGAAGCTGCCAAATCAAATATTCCAGTTTTCTCGTCCGGGAATGGCGCCCTTTTTCCTTTTACAGCAGTGCGACCCCACCCCACAGCACCACCGCTGAACAAGATGGCCCTGCTTCCAACTCTAGTCTTCGTTCACTGTCTAGATATTGTTATAATAACTGAACTATGAGCAGAAACTTGCGAAGTGATTCCAAACTGCCTATTTTAGGTTATAATTATATTCCAAATGATCGTCGCGACAGCCATGGTGGAAAAAAACTGTATCGATGTAAAGTAATCATTTGAGTTTTCGCCCTTAGGCCTTCCTCAATTTACCGCGGTTGTTGAGAGCATTTGGCATCCAATTACGATCTTTGACTTCCACAGACAGTACATGCCGCGGCTGATTTACGTTGCAAGTATTGTTTAGTTGCATGTGATTTCAATCTTACGGAAGTTATATTGTTTCCAACTTCCAGCCCTACAGAGTTTGAGCACAAACTCGAAGCGATAGATAGCATCATGTGGAATCATACTGTCGAATTCCCCACCCCAGGGTCGAGAATATTTGAGTTAATCTTCTGCAGAGGTGCTTGCCTTTGGCAGTGCCACGTTAGGCCCAATCGGAAGTTCAGACCATGATATAGTTGTTTATACACTAGAAATCGAAACCAAAGAATCTTTTCGAAAAATATAGCCTTTTCTTCGATTTCTGATCAGGTGATTTGACAGAATTCTTTATACTGGACTTAGAACTCAGCTGAACAAATAATGTAGACCTCTCGCCTCATGCCGAAAGAATTACGACAAAAATGCCCAGATTTGTGCCTTTATTTCTCATAATGTTAACCTTCCTGAAATTAAATTAAAACCTAATCAAATGTTTGTCCTCCCCATTCTAAAATATTGCTACCCTTTCTTTGGTTTAGTGAACGAGTCTAGCCGTTCTTGCTGAAGTTATCGCTGCTGTCGGGAAAGTTGCTGAAATAATTGTTTGTATCCGCTGGGTCAAGTCATGGATATGAAAAGAGCATAAAATAGAGCGTGTCTGTGTACAGCAGACTGCAATGTGTTTTGGACTAGCAAAATTCCCATTGAAAAATTCAAAAGATAATTTGGTGAGCATACGTTAGCTTTCGATGCATTCTCGTTAGGCCTTTATAATTAAATAAATAAATAAATTGTGTATTTAAGGCCCAGAGAGCCCCGTCCTTTCAAACTTAGTATCGCGGTATGAATAAATACAAAGTGGATAATTGCTGCACTATGTGAGCAGCCATATTAACAGCAGAAATGAACAATATAGTAGGCATGTCCAATTCAGAACGATTTGCCATTTTTAAAACAATAGTCAACAATTTTTAACATATACGGTGAACTAGAAAAAAAGCAGTAAAAAAACTCATACAGTTATATCGGAGGCGGAGTACGGCGAGCCGCCAATTTAAAAAATAATTAGGAGAAAAAACTGCTTCACTAAAACATTAATAGCTAGATGCAATGGAATAGTACTGTGATGTTGCTGACAACGTATGAGGGTTCGGAACGCTCCTTGTCGTGTGAGAGATAATATAGCAGTCAGAGCTACTGTTTGTAAACCCCAGTGGAGGTGAGAGAGGACGAAATCATCGTGGACACCAGGGTAAAAACGAAGAGGGGACAGTAGAGGTCATGAGATCATCATTGAGATGCAACCTTGTCGACTGCATAGTCCACCAATTAAAGAGGCGAAACCATCAGAACCCGCCTTGATAATCAACTGAACCTGGAGATCATCGTCGGGGTTGCAAAGATCGGAGGAAAGTAGCAAGGTTGTCAAGAGTTGGCGATGCTAGTTTAAAAGGGGGGCGGCAAAAAAGTGAATGCAAAGATTGACTCTGAAGAGGATGATAGAAATATAATTAGAGACCAATATAATATCAAGGGAGCTGCCTCAAATACCAAGAGGACCCTTTTCGAAATCCAAAAGTTGCGAGTTTGGGAAGGAAACAGACAATAAGGACTGTATATCTATCGAAGTTAAATGTTTGCGTAATTTTTTTGAAAATAGCTTATGTGGACGGCAACCTAATTTGCAGTGGAAGATTATTCCAGACGAAAGCATATTTGGCGGCAAAAACTGATAACGATTAGTTGTGGAGCTAAGGGGTGGTGAAATGATCGTGGAGGAATTACGAGTGGCATAGTGTCGATCTACCGGAGCAAGAGCGTTAATTCGTGGGAGATTTGGGCTCAAGTTAACGCGAAACAGGAAGCAGAGACCGGCTTCGAGTCTTCTAGCCCACAGAAGTTTAATGTTTGCTAACTGGCATCTATCCGTATAAGAGATACTGGATCCAGGAAGAGAAAATAATCTTCGAGTAAAAACCCTCTGAACTTTTTCAATCTTACTGCGGTCAGAGGCGTTCATCAGCCCAAAGAGGGAACAGCAGTATTCTAGGATAGGAAGAACAAACATGCGGTACAGGTTTAACTTTATTGCCGGAAGGAAAAAAATTATGTGATATGAAACCACATATAATAATAATAATAATAAATATAATAATAATAATAATAATATTTGTATTTAATGCCGGTTTACAGGCATTGTCAGATGAAATATTCAGTGGGTAGAGGCTGGCAGTGAAAAAAACTCCTGAATATATATCATTTTAAATGTTTTTCCTATCTTTATGTTATTCAGGAGAAAATACTGCCGCCTGTAAGGATGATAACAATTCAGATCAGGGAAGGGCTAACACAATTGCAGTCTGTATGCAGTCTCTCGGTCTTTGCTAGGAACCGGGATTCTGCCTCAGGCAAGAAAGCATCCGTGTACGGTTGCTCACTGTCTGCCGAAGAAGTCGGTGGGTGCAGGCTGCAAAGACGGTGTTGTATCCCTCAAGGTAACACCTGGGATCGGGTTCAGATACCGCGCACTCCGTCGGACAGGAAAACAGATTCTACCGTGTCGGTGCCCAGAATTCTTGGAAACTGTTCTGAATGCAAAAAACTAGTAATGGTTATCTTAAACAAAGAATAACTCCGCTGGATGTTTTATATTATGGGAAGTTTATTCCACATGGCCATGGCGTTTACCGAAAAGAACCGTCGAT